>JAANSQ010000802.1:0-19011 GCA_036850885.1 Lepidocyrtinus dapeste | reverse complement strand
AAGTCATCACAGATTTCGACGCTACCTTGTCGGTGTATAGTTTCGATGGGAAAAGATGCGATACTTCATACGGTAAATTACATAATACGATTACAATATGCTTAAATAATGTGAAGCTTAAAAGATATTTTTTACTATTTCTGCGTATGTATTTAGGTCTTATTACAAACTCGCGATTTACTTCGGACGAGGTCAGAGCTAAGGCGAGCGAATTATTTGCTAAATATCACCCATACGAATCAGACATGACCTTGTCGCCCGAAGAAAGGCTTAGCAAAATGTACATAGTTGAAAAATTTAAGTATTTGAGCAGTTAAGAAAATCAATCATAAGCGATTCTGTATAATTAGGGCCGAGTGGTATGACCTGAAGCATGAGAATTACTTGAAGTCTACTGTTAAAATCTGTGCGTCTGATATCCCAGATCTTGTTAAGAACGCTCACATGCGCTTAAGGTTCGTATTTACTTAAGTCAATGTCTTTAAATAGAAATCGGGAATTCATCCTGCTAAAATCCTAATGACTCTGAAAATTAATGAAATTCTGTAGAACTGGATCTCATCAAGTTTTGAAAAAGCTTAACTCCGCCAACATTCCTACATTGGTATTCTCCGCCGGAAGTGGCAATTCTGTAAAAGAAATTCTCAAACAGAATGAATTAGACTTTCCAAATGTGGAAGTTATTGCCAATTTTATGGTATTTGATGAGGAAACTGGGAAAATTGTGGGTTTTAAGAAGCCAACAATGTATGAAAAGATAATGAGGATTTTGGATATGATTATTTCGTAGTTTCCTAAGAAAAACTTAAACTTTCACAGACATCCTGGAAACAAGAATGAAGCTGCAATTCATGAAACTCATGCATCCTACTTCGAAAAGTTGAGCTCTCGGAACAATGCACTCATAATTGGTGACAACATTGGAGATGCTATGATGGCTAAAGGAATGCCAAATCCAAATGCTCTGCTCAAAATTGGATTCCTAAATTACAAAGTGAGTTATACATACAAAATTAAGTGGAAATTGTTTGAGGATGTTTCTGATTTATGTTTATAAAATGTCTAGATTGAGGAGCAATTAGAGAGTTTCAAAGACGGATTTGATGTTGTACTTGTGGACGACCAATCATTCCATTTTATTGATGTGCTGGTAGACCTGGTCCTTAAAAAGATGGACACAAAACAAACCTGAACCTATGTAATTTAAAAGAAATAGGTAGCTCCAAAATTATCAGTTTGAAAAGGAATAAATCAAATTATTTGACACATTTTCCATTTACATTTTATAATTTATTTTGCAAAAAATAACAATAATTAATTAAGTATCTTCAATCTGGACAGCTCAAAATAATGAAGTCAGAAAAGTGACCTATAGGACTGGAAGCCTACAGCACAAAAAATTAATTTTCCATCTCTAGATACAAATCACAATCAGCTAAACTCATAAAGTTTCATCTAGATAGGAAGTTTAAACTTAATAAAGTATGCATAATTTAAAACAAAAGTTAAAAGAAGAGATCTGTTATTAAAAACACTTTCTTCTTCAGAGCACATAAAATGTACTGCTGAAGACGATAAAAATAAATCTATCCATCTATCCAAAATCATCATCTAGTATTTGATGCATGCATCCATCGTACAAAGTTAAAAAGGTTCTTTAGCGGGGAACCATGTCTAAAAGCTGAGCTTCTTGCATGAACTCTGTTGGTTTTGATAAAATTTGAATCGCGATAATTTGAAGTATCTGGAGCTCCATCATACTGGCACATACTCATATCAGCCAAAGTGTCTGCTAAAACTTGGCTTGTTTTATGGAGAAATTTGAGACTTCTGGGATCACTAAAGAGAGAAGCTTGGTCACACACAGAGTGATAGCATTTCTGCATTGTTCCTCGATAAGGACCTGTTAAGAAATAAGAATATTTTTTAAACATTAGACCCACAAACAAGGATCAACAATCAACGTTTATTCCAAGAACTTTCTTAACAACCTGTATCTGTCATAAGTACCGCGTTGAGTGTAAAGGGGACGGATGTGTCGTTCATATACCAAAATCTAGAATGGTCACTTCGTAAAAAGTTCAAATGTTCGCTAAGAACTTCCATTGGTGGTAATTCTGCAGTAAGGCCAAGTGGGAAGGCGGTGAGTTTGTAACGGGAATCCATTGAGGATTGATCCCAATGATATTGGAACTTTGCGGCCATGTTTTTATCTACATCGCGTCTATAAATCATTGAGAGGAAATCTCCACGATGGTGATTATCTGCAATTTTATCGTATACTTCGGGTAAATTGAGAGACCATTCTGTCGGAAAGATTTGCGAACCCTCAGTGTCGTTAAAATTCATTATGGTATCCATTATGAAGGCACCCTACAAGAAGTAAATAGTTCTGGTAAGTTTAAATTGGATAATTTACAAGAAAATAATTCTTATAGTTATTCAGGAATTTCAAATTAGCTACCTGAAAACGCGATGCAGCGACTTCAGTGGGGAAATTCGATTTGAGGACCTTCATCAAGTAATCTTTTATGAAAACCAAACTTCCTTGGGAGCCAACTTCTTCAAGATCGAACGCAACAAATATTATGCTGTACTTTGTTCTAAAAGATGGAATTTTAAATGAATACTTCGGTTATAATAAGTTAAATTTCATAATAAACCTTATGTTTACCTGCAAGCCGAGTGTGAAATGGCTCGCGCAGCCTCCAACATAGCAGCCATTCCCGAACCTACATTTTAAGAAGGTTAACAGTACAGAAATTAAAGGATCAAAATAAAAAAAATAAAAAAAACATCATATTTCTTTTCTAATACCATTATCATCAGTTCCTGGAGTAAAATTCACCGTGTCCCAATGAGCCCCAACTACTGTAATAAGGTCATTTGGTGTCCCCCATTCCCGACCTTTAATCATACCAATAATATTAGTCCCCGTTGGAACTTGTTGGCCTTCATACTAGAAACATTAAACAAATTGACATTTCCTTAGTATTTGGTTCAAGGTTTGTAATGGTACGATATTTGACAATGTCATTTTCCTAGTAAAATTAACATGTAATCTCTCTACATTATCTGGCTCAAACATGTCAAACATGGACAGTGGTACAACTACCGTTTAAACGTGCATTTAGTTTATCTATATTTAATCCAAATTATGAATTTGCGCACGAGTTTTTACTTTGCACGTTCTCATGTTCACAAATATATTAAAACCATTTTCCATGTTTTGATTTTAATTGTTATTGCAGCATTAGTCACTTACTACAAGGACCTACAAAAAGTAGAAACTAAAGTGAAATCTTGACACATGCCCATACCTTTACAACCTATACATCACGATAAATACCAAATGATTATGATTTATGTTGAGTTTATATACATATAAAGTATATAGTTTGAAAGAAATTTTTCCTTCGTGAACCCAGCGTTTACATGAAAACGAGATCAAAAGCTCATCCCTCTTCTTAAACTTCAGCGTGATATGCAACTTTTCAAAACCCTAAATGAACGAAAATATGCTTCCTCTGTCCCATTTCAAAACTTTTCATAGCCACAAAAAAAAAACAATCCGCAAACGCTCGTAAAAAATGCTTTTGTTCTTGACAGCCATGATTATCCCCTTGTTTTACACGCACAAAAGACTGATTTGATGAATGGAATCGAAACGAAATGATGAGATGGGACGATATGGATACTCACATAATCATTACTCACTCTCTCCCACAAAATAAACGGTACATAAACAACAGTTGGGTGCAAAGTTTTTCTCACATTTTCACAAAATGCCAACTGCTTACGAATCTCATCTCATCTCCACACCTCGTCATTTCAATTTCATTCATCTCGTGGAGATTTAATTTAATAAATAAGACACGGTGCTTCTATCAATCAGCATTTGGATCAATGCAGTTCTGGGATGAATGTGATGGTCATTTTGTGCTTCCTCAACATGTTAATATGCAAAAAATTCACGCGATGATTTGGTAATTAAATTCAATTTAGGGCGAAATACGCTAGAAAATATTATTTATGCTGGGTGCCTCTATATACTTCTTTCCGTTTTACTTGCTTTTGCTATCAATGTGTCAATGTCTCCTCGCATCAATCAAAGTTTTGATTGAGTGCTAAGTCTCACTTCGTAAAAGATAGTACCTATACGCATCTTGTTAAATAAATAGCTTCTTTCACACTTGATAACCACGCGCGAAGTGAATGTTCACGCTTGCTTCCTCCATCTTTATTATCATGTATCAGTTAACTTACCATGCTCATGAATTGCAGTGGCAGGAAAGTCTGGATGCTCGTGTGAAGGGAACTGGTTAATTGTAAACTCTCAACAATGTATTTTCGTGCCAACTCTTTGGCAGTTTCGTTGGTCGCGTGATTTCTAGGGTACATGAATATGTTCTTGAGCATCCACTCCAAATTTTCTTCCTTGACTTTGGGTCTTCCCGCGTGGACTTTGGAGATATCGTGATATCTTGCATTGACTCTAGATGACTGATGCAGATACCCGTCATTAGACGAAGGTGTGGACTGGGCGCGCCCACGGAATATGTTGGAGCGTCCATGAACATCCCTGGAAGAATAAAGGGACTCTTCGTGATAATGGGTGTAACTGGAATGACCACTAGGTTGGGAGTTGTAGTTACTATCTATAGTAGACGCTGATGGAGTAAGCTCTTCTAATTGGGATAATCTACCACGAAAACGATCCGTAGAGAAGAATTCATTGCTCCACGTTACTAGCTGCTCCCGGAGAATATCCGGATTGGAATCAAATACTTCGATATCTTCAGGTTCTGTTAATATTCCTAACACTGCACCGGCTACTACAGCGCTCCAAAGGGCTGAAAGTTTATAGAAATTAAAAAAATCATGAATATAATTCTTTATGAAAAATTTACTCAAAGTCTCTCTCTTAATTTTCTTGCAGCATGCATGACTAACCACTAAATTGAAGACTCTTTATCATAATAATGGCTTTTACTCGGATACGGAAGCAATTTAAAATTCAGAATTGATTCTAGCTTCAAAAACGTGTGCAAACGTAGAACGCACTCTGCATTGATGCCTACTACACTTCAACACATCCTACGCACCATTTCGCTTTGATTTTTTTTTTAGTAATTAGCACCTTTCAAAAATAAAACACTTTCTTACACAACCAGCTACACAATAAGCAAAGTCATAAAAGTCAAACTCACAATTCATTAGCAATCACGTGCATAACTCCCTTACCCAAGATTTTTGACAATTTTGATACTTTCATTTGGCAAAGACTGTAGTTTTGAAATGGTTCTGCAAAAATTAAAGAGATTTGTTTTTCTGCTCTCTTTCAAGTCGTGTCCACCGAAAAGAATGAACTTAAGCAAAATGAAGTGTTAGAGTTTTGAGGTTGAAAACAAAAAAGGCCATTTTTCCCAAATGTTCTACCACTTCATTTCATTTTAATATTATTCGCAGGCTGAGAATCTTTGACAGTTCATGTTTAACTGACTTGTCGAGTTTTAAGCAGTAAACAATATTAAAAGAGGGAACAAAAATGAGTACACAAAGATATTAAACTTGAAAAAGAGAAATCGAAAGGGGATACAAAAGGGGATGACGATGACAAGGCATGAGAGCTATGTATGTTCGAACGGTCAAGCGAAAATGGTGCGGTTCATTCATGCTGATGACGATCATAGAAAAGCCAAGTTAAACAAAGGAAATCAGCTTTGGCTATATGGCTTCAGCGTTGCGGTGTATACATACTACCTGGTTATAATCGCTTAGTAATTTTTCTTTAATGGTCTATAGTGAGCGGATGTATTATACGGCAAAAATTGTTGCAATTTTACTAAAAACTTGAGATACAATTTACTTATAAGTACTTTTCATTCACATTAGTTATTTATTGCGATAGTCATCTTTAATCTTTTTCTGTGAAAGGAAAAATGAGAGAAAAGGCTTGATTACAGAAATGATGCATGTCATTCTGATGAAGAAGTGCAAAAGTAACATAAGCGCATGTCGTATGAAATGCGTTTGAAATTGAAGCAATAAATACCGAAAGGGATAAGTTTCTTTTCTCCTAAAAAGGGGAAAGGTTAGCATCGCTTTTTGAGAGAATTAATAAAAAATGCAATCCCAATCCATTTGAGCAAGCAAAAGAAATATGTAGGAGATCCTGAAAATAATAGGAGCCGCCAGTTGATGGGTTGGGGTGCTTTCGATTTCTTCACAAACTTGAAAAAGTAAAATGTGAATGTGGGTGAAGCTGCGGAATGATGATAGTGTTAATTATAAGTAACGACTGGGTTCGACCAAACATTATTATAAGAATTTAACGAACCGGCATTTGATAAATAATTTATTTGGTGCTTTTTTTAAAACAGCTTCTTCAAATTCAGTTTTCACTTTTATGCGTTATGGCACAAAGCAAAAGACCATTTTTTGAGTTTGACGAGGCACCCGAAGAAAAGAGAATACAAACTACCAAAAGGATTTTTTGCTTAGCCGAACACCAATTAATAAGCTGTGAATGAAACGTGAAATTTATGCAAAGTAGGGATTAAAAGGGAAGATCTTGGTTAGTATTGCGGTTTAATCAGTTTAATGCGACTAAAATCCTTTATGAACATTTATTTCAAAACAGTTCATTCAAGTTTAGGTCCCACTAGAAAGTAACTATCTCCGATGATAAAACTTATGTTTGTTTTTAAGGTGTCAATAATGATGAATAATTAATTTGTAATAATTGCTCCAACCTCCTATCCTAATTAATAGGTATGTAGATTGTTGCCTTTTAGTCCTGGCTTTGATTGATTGCTAATGTGCTCATCCTACATAATAACAAAGAGAAAACCCTTCTTGTACTGAAGCTCCTGACTTGTTTGTGGTTTGAAAAGAAATAGCAGATCAGAGGATCGAACTAATTCGTGTTGAAGTTAGGCCTGATTAGTTCAAAAGTACCTATTAAATACTTTAAATTATATAGAATGAATCAGCAATAACTTTGCTTCTTTTCTCACGGTTTGTGAATCATGAATGACCGAGTTTTGGATATGATGCAGATCAAGTCAATTATTTGTTTTAATCTTTTTTTCTTCATATCGTTAAATAAATCTCTTCCAACTATCTTAATGGCCCAAAGTAGGTCTCATAAAGCCCCTACATTAGAACTAAAAATGATTTAGAAACTTACCAACAATGACTCGATGACTCATTTCGTCTCTGGGTTAAGATGACTGGGATTCTCATGAGAAAAAACTTTTGCATGAAGTGACACAAGACGATTTCATGTTTTTAATGATTTTTATTAAATTCTCACTCTATCCTTTCAACCGTAAACATACCTTAAATAAACAAACATAGTTTATCTTTACATCACATCAACACATTATATAAGATTGCAATCTCCTCCTATAACTGCAAAACAGAGATTATTAACTTTTTCAATGCTTTCGAAAAACTTTCGAAATTTTATTTTACGATTCCAGGTGTCACCAAAATATTTTTATTTGACACGGCAGTGTAACCGCTACTAAATTCTTTTTTACATCTTTAAGGAAAGAAGATATACTCACAACTGACCGCAACAGCAAGTGTCGTTAAACACACTAGGGAAAATGATCTCATACAACTTCATCCCACTTCACTCTCAGTCTAATCTACAGAATAAACATAACTGTCTACTTTATTATTTTCTTTCTTGTCAAACTTTAGGAATAATATTGTTAACAAGTGTGCATCATATCGCGTCACATTATATCCGACGCGCTAACAGAATGAAACGGCCTACTCACGTCATCATCATTGTGCGGTAGCGGCGCAACTGTCCCAACATAAGTATATTATTCTATTATTATATATTTGTACATATACTGTCAGCATAAAAATAAATAAAATACTCATTGTTGACAAGATAAATGCATGGTACTTTTAGAGTTTAGACACACACAACTCACTCTCTAACAATTTGGGGACTGCGACTCAACAGGTGCTCGTTTTAATGTTTTAGGAAAATAAAATAGAAGCTTGCACTAAAACAAAAGAGCCTCAGGTCCTAACAATGAGTTTGTTTGGTTAACACTTCACATATCATTAATATGTCTATGAGCCTCAGGCTTGGGTTAAACAAAACCTTTTATGATATGATCATATTGTGGTAAGCACAACTTTGTATGTATGTACAATGTAGTTACGGTTTGGAGGTGGTGTTGATGATAAAATTAGATTGATACAATGCAGATATATCATTGTTGTGATTTTTACTATCTTGTCTAAGTCACATGAAGACAACACCTTAATTTCTTCCCTTGAAGTAGATAGTTTCCTAACTACACTAACAACTCCATTTTACTCAGGCATGCATGTCAGCTTCAAGTAGGTAAACTTTTATGTATATAGTCAATTAAGCCTGTGCTTCTAACCTTTAACCCAACTCTCTTTTAGAGACTAATTTAAAACTCATGTTTAGCCTTATTTATGGCACCCTCTGCCTCTTAAATAAGATTGATCCTAAAAAATCAGGGAAGAGAAGAAGAGAGGATGAATGAGGGTGGAATACGGACTGAAGTTACGCACCTGATTCTAATCTCAACATCTAGATTTTTTAACTATGATAAGCCAAGCCACCTGCATTTAGAGGTATTAGTCGTGCCAAAATATGTGAGAGAAGTTTACAGAGCACACAAAATGTATTATAATAAGAGTAACCCATTTTTTTGCCACCATGCTCAAAACACAAAATTTTTGTCTGTGTAAAAATTACATGCTAATGTTTGTTTTTCAAAGGCGTATGGCTTCAGCCCTAATTTGTTTTCAGGTAGAAAAAAATATGGGAAATGTAGTGAAGACGCCTTTTATTTTTAGGGCATTGAAAAAATTCAAAATCGGGAAAAATAATAATATGCCAGATTTTTTTACTCAGCGAGGTCTATCTTGAAATGTCTGCAATTCTTTTTAGTTGAGAGCGAAATGGAATGTCGAGTGTAACATTTTACCGAGATTTCAGACGGTAAAGAGGGAGGCAGACATCTCAAAATAAACTTGCTTTGTTGGAATACACAATTACATAAAGACTGAAAGATTGACACAAGAAGAATTGCGCTGATGAGGAAGTGGGATTGACTTTTTGGAGACTGCATGCATATGGCTCATGTGAAAACTATGATATTTAACTGTGGTGACATTTCAGCAAGATTTTTTGCTTCCCGGAGGATATGCTTGAATTCTATATTTGAACGTGGGAACGTCTAGTATGAATGTAATCCTTCTTTCGGAGGTAATGAGAAACGTGAAGTGATTTAAGAAGATTCAAATTCAATTTCTCACTACTTAATTAATGAATAGTCCTTGGTTATCATGGTGTAGCTCTGTCGCACAAAAACATACAAAGTTTCAACGCTGCACGCACATGTCTCATTTTCGCAAACAAGATTCGCTTGGCTTGCACTTTTAATAAGGTCCTTTTTGTCTTTTTTCTTTCCTTTCTGAATATTTAGATTGGCAAAGAAAAAGGAGGAAAAAATGAGTGTTTTGCTTGCTCAACAATGCATGCATGTGTGTAAAAGTGGGTGTTCGTTTTTCTTTACTCCTTTAAAAATGTTCAAAGTACATAATTTTAACTACACAATGATAACTAAAATTGTCGTTTTCCCTCCTCCCCTTCTCCTCTAGCTCTCTTTTCGCCTTTGAAAAAAATACTTTTATATTCTCGAAGGAATGGAAAGGATTCCTGCTGGAGTATGTCGTGCATTTTTTGTTAGCTTGAATACGCACGACTTATAAGGATATCCTCTTTCAAAATATTGTGCTAGGGTTATTAGACACAGAATGGATTTTTAATGATAATGTCGGTGTGAGGCGAATATAATCAACCTACCTCACCACACCACAAACACGACAAACTTTACAAGATTCAATGGCAGCGAACTTCGCTGAAGACGATTTTATCATCCAAAAGACGTTGTTAGTCCTCAGGCATTAGATATTACAATCATCATTTAGCAATCTTTATGCATAACGTTTTAGTTCGAAACTAAGATGAAATAAAGGATTTAAAGTTTAATGTGTTGGAATCTTTGCGAGTGAGAATCTCCTGCAGTGCATTGTCCTGAATTACATTTTATACACTTTGTTCCAATAAGATATCGTTAATTTGAGATTTAAGGAGAGAGACAATTAATACGGATCATAAAGAGCATAATACTCCCTTTAAGTAATTTTTAATAGGTGTGGAGCGGAACCAAATTAACCATGTTATCTTATCTGTTGTTCTACATGAACAGCCGATAGCAATGGATGATTTAAGATGCTTCGTAATAATGCTACCAAAAGAAAATCTAAAATTATTGTGAAAATCTCACCAATCGCGTCACTAGCCAATTTTATACATGGGAGTGGTGCCTAATTGAGATGACTGAACAATGTAATTGATTTATGACTATCATCAAATCACGCGTAATAAAAACTAAGTTAGATAAAGCCTTATGAAGCTGCTCAGTTTAGAAGAGAAACTGTTTAAGGTCTTAACAAGGAAATATGCGTACTAAAGCAGAAACTATTGTTTGAGTGGTGTCTAATTGAGATGACTGAACAATGTAATTGATTTATGACTATCATCAAATCACGCATAATAAAAACTAAGTTAGATAATGCCTTATGAAGCCGCTCGGTTTAGTAGAAGAGACTGTTTAAGGTCTTAACAAGGAAATATGCGTACTAAAGCAGAAACTATTGTTTGCTGAATCTGAATCTACCATGCCAAATCTAAAATCCAATGCATGTCGAAGTCTATTTAACAAAACAATGTGGATACACGCTAATAACGTTTCCGTTTTGAACAATCTGTAACATCAGCATTGACACTAATTCTGATGACAAGTAAATACAATGTACATATACTTAGTTATTGTTGGTACTGTTACGCATAGGAATGCAGCTGCAGTCTTTGTTCTTAATTTCATATCATTAATTTGTTTTTTATAAAGAGCGGATGTACCCGTTGAGAGGGAAAGTGCAACTGTGTTTAGTCAGCGTGAAATGAAAAGATTTATGTCATCATGATAAAATAGCTACTGGAAGTGCAAAAAAAATATTTCATAGTGTGAATGATATAAGATACGTTGAAAGTCGAGTTGAATTTTTTTTTATCATAGTTTACTGTGAATTGAAAATAACGTGTAATCAACTCATTTTATTCATTTCACGTTAACATTGCATAAAGTTTCAGCCACAACCAGCCCTTTACCAGAAACTTTCCAAGTGGCTCCTTTGTAAGTTGCTTCTTTGTTCTCGTTTGTTTTAAGGTCGGGCGCAACAGTTTCAAAAATTTTCTTTTTTGGATTGAGCACTGAATCAGGTCGGCGAGTAAAGCCTTCTACTTCAATAACATCTCCCGGGACGCTTCCTGCAGGAGGAATGAGTATCTCGACCTTTTCGGGAGAACTGGCACACATGACCATTGCTTCGGAAGTGATTCCACGCATTTTGGAAGGCTTCAAGTTACAAAGGACTACTACTAAGCGGTTTTGCATTTTTTCGATAGGGACATGTTTAACCTAAAGCGAATAAAAGTGATAAAAACCAGAAATTGGAAATAATATCAGTATTTTGTCAACGTACTTCCATATAGAAGTTAAAAGTAAAAAAGAGGACTTACCAAACCACTAATAACCGTCCTGGGATTTTCTTCGCCAACATCAATTTTTTCAATATAAAGACTATCTGCATCCGGATGTTTGCTGCATTCCTTGATTAAGCCAATACGCAAGTCTAACCGCCCAACATCCACTTCTTCGTTTCCTTGTGCATCAATGGGAGCAGCATCCCCCTTGGTTTTTCCTCCTTTCGGGGCTGCGGGAGAGTTTCCATCCCCTCCTCCCTTCTTAGCTTTCTTGCCTTGTGGATGTTGAGAAGCTGGAGCAGATTCATTTTTAACTTCTACTTGCTCCTTTTTCACAGGCACTTCTATAGGTTCTTGTTTTACAGGGATACAGGCGGCCAACTCTGATGAACGTTCTACAAGCTGATAATAATTAATTAGTTTTAAATGACAAATGGCTTTACGGGAATCATAAAAGGTGATAATACCAACCTTTGGATCACGAACAACTGGGGTTCCTCCATTTCGGATCTGTTGGAGAAGTAACTTTTGCTTCCACTCGTCCACTTCTTGTTTCAACGCCTCGTTTTCTTGAAGAATTCTCTGGACCTCCGCTCCCAGTTCAGGATTACAGTTTTGGAGAATTGCCAACTAAAACAAATAAATAAATCACAGTTCGCCTATCTCCAAATAATTTTGGTAAAAATGTAAATAATGTTATTACCTTCGAGTAAATTTCCTGAATCAAGTTTTCAGCTGTTTGAGAATTATTCTCCAGCTGAGCCATTGCTTCAACCGATAACGATGACATGTTGCAGCTGTAACTTTGGTTGGCGGAACTAGATAAGTTTCTGAAAAATTCACGGATTTTACCACAAAACGTTAGACTATTTTTTGTTTCTTCACAATACTTTGAAAAATACTTTGAAGCGTTGTCGGAAATATTTCCGGCAGTATGAGTATGAGTCGTTGCTGGACAAGAAATTAAATCTATACTCAAAGCTCGCATCAATCGAATGGGTGGCAACAACGATACCAAAACTAATTGTCTATGTCTGAAAAATGTACCATAATTTCGAAGTTGGAAAAACGTTCTAGAACCTATTGTGCACATTTTAAACTGACTCAACACTCTACTGGAGTAATCGGTAAATGGGGTAAATCCTACAGTTTCCACTTTTTATGCTAAAAACGTGCAAGTATAATTGTCTTTCTTCCAAGCCCCCCAAACTTAAACTATTTAGGTATGATATTTTTAGGACATTAAATCGATTAAAGTAACTGGCGTCAGATGATATGCACAGTTTTGAAGAATTTTTACTAACAAATTCAAAAAAACTAGCGTATAAAATTTAAAAATGACATTTAACTAACCTTTTTTGCTCAAGATTCTTTACAGGGTCGAGCAGAGCACATGTGGAAAGTGGAACAATTTAGTTCATCAGTCGGTTCGACAAATACACTTTCTCAAAAAGGTTAGATTTTAGTTGGATGGCAATAGCCACAAATTCACAATGCAAAAGAAAAGGGATATTACAACAACACGAGCTGACACATTAGACTTTAGACATATACATTACACAATGCAAAGCAAATGAAAAAGCTTTTAGCTATGTCGCGTCGTTCCATGCTGTGTAGTTTTATGTAAGTACAAGAAGTGTACTGTTTTTCATCTCAATCCCAGAGTAAAACGAAGATGTTTCCATTCAATGTTGGCTAGAATAGCTGAGGTGGAAAGTGTGTGTATGCATGCATGCCCGAGAAGGGAGAGCAAAGAGAAAATTTTGCATGAGTAGAAAAAGTTGAATGGAACTGTCATGCAAAGTTCGGATATCGATTTTCTCCAGGACAAACAAACAGCATATGAAATTAGGGAGAAATGCTAGGCATACATGATTCCTGGATGACACTTTTACTCTTGCAATGCTTAATAGGAGGAGTGGATTAAGTATTAACTTCTCTTTCGTATTGATTACACAAAACAAGTTTAAATGGCAAAGGTGAATCAATATCTCCGATCTGACTGATCTGAACTAAAAATAAAGTCAAAAGTGAGATTTAAAAAACTATTGTCCAAAGGAATATTTTCTCATTTTGAGAATTCTAATTTTGAGAGCAATAAAATTGTTTAAAAATTGATTGTAGAATGTATAGCGATCCATCCACCACGTCAGAGACTGAAGTCGTCTCACGCACCTTCAGAGTAGACTCTTTCCAGCCTCATCCATACCGAAAAATGCTGATAATCTGTGGATCTGTAATCTGCTCGGTAACCAGTCCAATGTGCAACATGGTTTTAGCTGAAGATACCCGCGAATTCAAGAAAGTGATTAATCTTGATGGTCTTTCAAAGGAGTCCGACCGTGAAGTAATAATAGAAGAGATTCTAAAATCCTGTCCATTCATCGACATGACCCTAGTACCTCATCTTTGCATAACCGTAGAGTATTTAAAGAATCGCAAGTATGATGAAAAAGGTTTGGCTATTCCCTCCAGTGGAAACCTAAGCTCAAATTCCTCTACACCTGTATCAGATTTCCCTGACTACTTTGAAGATGAGTCTATCACGCCGAGTGAAACGGCAGAAACGGATTTTCACGAGAAAGTAGACATGGCCAGTTTGGAATCGTACGTGGAACTTTTATACGAAGAAGACTTCAGCGAAAAAGTTCGTGGGGCGCGATTACTCTCGAAATTGGCAAAAATCTCTGAAAATCTTGTCTCAATAGCTTATCATGAGTCCGCCCTTAATGCTCTTTTTCGAACGCTAAGAGAGGATTATAAGAAATCAATGGATCTGACCACATCCATCTTGTCACTCTGCTTAAACTACGCCCAATTCTCTGATTTTCATAAGCTTTTAACCTCCCACAAAGTGTGCACGATTACCTTCGACGTGATTGAGTTTGAATTGCTGCGTTATGAAAAGTGGACTCTGGAGGTAGCTCGAAGACAAGAAATCATGGAGATGGACCCAGGAGTCTCTAAATATCGAGGAGAGTTTGACAAAATGAAACAAAAATTTGGAGAGCTGACCAGAAAGCAAGATACTCTGCTCAGTATGGCCTTTGACATTTTACTGCATATGTCAGAAAATAAATTTCTTCATCGTGAAATCTTAGGTCGTGGAGTAACGCCAATGTTAGTGAGTACGCTGGAACGGAAAAATCTCGATTTGCTAAGTGTAGTTCTTTCATTCCTCAAAAATTTATCCCTGTTTGCTCAAGCTAAAACTCAAATGAGCCTATTGAAAATTGTTGAGAACCTAGCGGAGATCTTGAACGCACCCGTCCCAAAGGAAATTACAGATTTGTGTCTCGGCCTCGTTGCAAATCTTTGCTTTGACACCAGAATGCGTCATAGATTAGTGAAATTAGAGTTACTCCCAAAAATTGCATCTTTTCTTAGTGATTCCGTCCTTGAGCAAAACACAAGAAAGATTTTATACTTGATGTCCATGGATCGAAGAATTAGACCAAAGCTAGCTTCACTTAAGGTGGTACCAGTAGTTCTCCGCCTTCTTTCTGAAAACCGGGAAAAGCTCGCGTTTAACCTAGAAATAACCGGAATCGCTATAAACCTCGCGAAAAATAAAAAGGCTGCGACTGTAATGTGCGAACAAGATGGGTTGGTGAGGCTGCTCCAGCAAGCGTTTGAGAATGAAGATGGTCTGGTGATGAAGGTAGTGAGAAATATATCAGAGCATCCGAACACCAAGACGTATTTTAGAGACTTCACTTGTGACTTGGCCAGAGCAATAGGGGAAGCCTCATCCTCTGAATTTATCATGGAGTGCTGTGGAACCTTGAGTAACTTGGATTTACCCAATATTGACTACTGTAAAATTCTAAACGAATTTGGCCTGATACCTTGGATACAGTCAGTACTCATGAGGGCGCTGAACATGGCAAGCGCAAAGCCTTCCTCAAGTGGGCATCAAACCAAAGGCCAAAAGTCTAGGGAAACTGCCCGCGCACTGCTTACACTAGAGGTGATTGTTTTAACTGGAACGTTTGCCGGGGACGAGGACGCAGCAGACTTACTCATTGAGGAAGGAATATTGGAACTGTTAATAAAAATTTTGATGACGAATGGAGCAGTCTTTTCGCACTCTACGGTGCAGCAAACGCAGTTGAAGCATCAGATCCTATACGTCTTTTTCAAGTTTTGCTGCCATCCCGAGAGCAGGAGATACATTCAGGAGAAGACCAGAATCCCCAAAATCATTTTGGAAATTTTAAACGACCATCGACATGGAAACGGTAGGTCTCATCAGATCTGTGAAGCAATCATGGACCTCTTTGGAGAGTGCGATAAGGAATGGCTCGAGAAACTCAAGGAAAAACGCTTCACCTTGCACAACGAAGCTTGGATTGATATGACTGAAAGGACAGAGGCGGCTGGTGGAGGATTTGATGCATTTTACGCCCAACCTACGTCACCTTCTAATGATTTCGGTAGTCATTTAAATAGACAAGGTACTAAACATCATGGAAGAAATAGGAGATTTTTCAGTGTTAAATTTCCAAACACAGGAGGCGATGGGAGAGACGAAGACTATACAGAGGAGGAAGACGCCGAAGATTATGAAGAAGACGGGGACTTTGACGAGGACGAGGAGGCAAGGTCAAGTAGTGAAGATAACGCAGCAAAAAGCATTTTCGACCGGTTCAAGAGTCAATACGAAATGGAAAAGGCGAGAGAAGAATGGGAACAGGAATTGAGTGAAGATGAAGAGAATGATGGGTCAATAAGCAGTCCATCAATGGATGCCCAGTGGGACGCGGCATTCAAAGCCGGAAGAGTAATGACAACAAGTGGGAGTAGTGGACGGAAATCTGCAGTACCAATGGGAGCACATAAGAAAAGCCGTCCAAAGTCAGAATATAGACAGTAACTATAACGACATATGTACAATAAAAAATGTAACATGTCCTGGTTGTCTATGCTATTTTAATTTAATTAATTACATTTACTAAATGCTTTTCAATCTAAATATGTATGGTCAATTAAATTTGTACTTCTACCAACTACTCGCACAAAATAACCCGCAATAATAATTCATTATCTCTTACCTCTTAAATGTATCTCTTAATTTTAATAATAAAAACTGGACAAGTTAGGAATCAAATTGTCAATTTGTTAGCTTGTTTTAGTTCCATATGAATAATAAAAACAGTATTAATAATTTTAGCTTACTCAAAGAAACTCATGATGGTAGTGTAACTGGCATGAATTCTATTAATATCGGACTTATAACAAATACAGAGTAGAATACTTGAAAACCGGGCTAAAACCAGAGAAAAAATTAATAGAAATGTGCGAAACAGTCCACATGTTACAAATGACATTATATGTCTAAGTAAGTAAAGCATTAAGGTCTTCGGTTCATCTCCTAAATGAACTTCAACTCGTCCAACGGTAAGGAAACTATAAAAACTTTTCTAATTGGTGTGCAAGGTAATGATTTTGATTTTTTAAATTAACCTTCACGTAGGTTATTTGAGTTGTATTAGCACATTTGGCTCATTCTCTAAGATAGTCTTTATTTCCAAAAAAATCTTCATTTATAACAACAATGTAAATACTTATTGTTTATGTTTTAATTGTCTACATATTAGATCAATTCATGCCTTAAATATTTTGTTTATGTAACTAATCACATTACCCTGATAACGTCCATCGTTCCCTTAATTAAATTCAACTTGCTGTAAAACGTCTTAAACGAACTCGAATTGAATTAATGTGAAGTGGCCGATTTATGTGACTAGCATCTTTTTCTAACAATTTAACACAATAGTTATGATTTTCTAAAGTATTTGACTGTGATTGCTTAAAGATTTCATCTTGTTTTATCACTTTTGTCCCAGCTCTTGCTGACTTGCTTTTGTTCTAATTGACAAAAAAAGCTAAACGTGAAGGAGCACGTGCCCAGAACATGACTTCTGAATATGTTTCACATTCGAATATGGGGGGATACGTATTTGCCTGTGGGTTGGTAAGAAATTGCAAGCTTGTACAAACTACAATGTTTCCATCCTAAAATCAAATCTTAGCTAAGAAGAAGCCTTCGTTTTCAAAACTTGCAATATATACATAGATGGAAAATGATGACATGAGAAAAATGTTCCATTTTATAGCTTGGGGTAAAATGTTCTGCAGTTCATGCTTAACACTCTAGATAGACTCTAAACAACAATCTCATTGCTAGCAGGTTTGTCAAATCATATTGTACATCTGTATGGGTTCTTCTAGACAAAATATTAGTTCATTGGAATAGTTTGCATACTTTTGCGAAAAACTCACATTATGAAAAATGTAGCGTAACGCTATTCCCATTCTGTTGCAGTTCCAACTCGGTTCATTCACGAACTTAAGCCAGTATTAGCATATCATTGCAATTCTTAGTTTTTACCCTGCCAAAGAATTAAGTTGAAAAACTGTGTCTACATATTTACATAAGAAGCCATGTTTCTATGAATTTGTTACGCAAACATTTTTTGGTTACATCCGGTCTTCTCTAGAGTTTAGTGCGTGTTCCATACATCCACAAAATCCACAAGTTCGCAAAGAAATACGGAAGCAGGTTCGGTGGTAAATAGTTTTCATTCATCCGTTCAAGTAAAAGTGCAGAAATGATAGATAAACGTAATGAGAAAAGGATGAACGATGAACACCCGAAATAAAAGAACTAATGCCAGTGTCCTTTTTGTCAGGGAGCCAAAAGTTAATCATCTTAATCATCTGGAAAGTACACATGCTCATATAAATATGGATTAGTATCAGGCAAGCTATAAAGCAAATAGCGTGACGTTACAGCAAGAACATCACTATCTTCTTAATTGGGTAACTTTCTGTATGTGTTCATCCACTCATTCGCAAAATTAACAAGAAAACACATTCACATTAAATGAACCTTATGTTTTTTACTATGACAACTACTTTTACTAAGACTCTCAAAGACTACCGGAACAGAAGACCAAAGGTTTTTAACTTTTATTTTATGATAAACTCATGGAAGCCTCATATCACATCCTACAGAAATGCACAATCCAAAGAAGTTTAAAGTCAGAAGCTGTACACGTGCATGTGTTTGGTCCGAAAGAAAGAAAGCACCAAACGCAAACGTAGGTTACATTGGGATGGTATCTCTACAAGAACACTTTCAGGACTTGGAAACAAGCTCCCCACTAACGTTCCCTCTTTTGCGATTTCCCTTCCCATCCTCAAATCCAATTTATCTCACACAAGGGAAACATGTGTTGTATGGCTTTTGCTACTTTAATAGATTGCAATTTTTCTCCGTTCAGTGATGCATTGGATTTTAAACTAGTGAACAACAAACCTAAGTGTTTAGAGAGTGGCAACAAAAAGCATTGTTCTTTTTGAGAAAAATAATTTGTTTAAAGTAACCT
>JAANSQ010000801.1:0-19049 GCA_036850885.1 Lepidocyrtinus dapeste | reverse complement strand
CTCCGTAAGAAACTTCCCTGTGGGAAGTTTAATGAGTCTGTAGAATTCAAATTTAAGCAACTTTCTGCTGGAGAAAATGCTATTGAAAAAATTGGCAAGCTGTATGCTCAAGGGAGTCAATCAAAATTCTTGGTGGTAGTTGTTCATCGTTGAAAATTTTTAGCAAATCAAATTTTCCCCAAGCTAACTCCAACAACTCCTACAACTCTGTGCCTCTTTGTTCTGAAAAAAATGTTTCGTAGCTGGAGCCGATATGGCCTTAGATGTTATCAGTGAGAAAACTAGGTTTTGTAAAACAGGCAAAACTTTATAGCGAAAGGAGAATGCGTAGGAAGTTCACAATGGATCGTAAAGTTTTTCCAAATCACATTTTACAACTTTTGCAATTTGTTTCATAAAAGGAGTTATCTGGAAAATCATTAAAATGATTTTATAATGTTTTATAATGTGGTGGGTTGTGCTTGAGGAACGTAGAATTTATGAGATTTTTAGCTTAGTGTAGCTTGAATTGGATGATGATATGGTGTTGAAGATGACTGTTTCTATCTAGCTTGTTCTAGTCCACGAATGGGGGTTAGAGTAGCGTAAAGAAATTTATGCGTAATTTGGTTGACAGCGGTGCAAACTGCTCCCGAAGGAGTTGTAATCGATGCGATGCGATCTCTCAAATCCCTTAACTGGGATATGGTATGGAAAGCTTACGTACTGTATCCCTAAGTAGGCCATGAAACATGGGAAAGCATTAAATAAACGTTTCATTTAAACTGTAATTTGCCCTTGTCTCCTACTATAATCTACGAGCTGGAGCAAAGGTGGAAAATTCTAGGAAAAGAAAATTATAAGAAATGCTGTTTACCAAGAGAGGTACGATTGAAATATTTAATGTTTCATGCGAATGTNAGAAAATTATAAGAAATGCTGTTTACCAAGAGAGGTACGATTGAAATATTTAATGTTTCATGCGAATGTATGAGTATATCCTATTGAAAATTGTATCCAAGCCTCTCTCTAAAAACTAGGAAAATAGTTCAAGGGAAAGTAAAAATATTTTTGTTTCAGTTTCGAGCTTTTCAAGGTAAAACAGGATCTATATAATCACATCAGAATCGGTTTGGAAATAAAATTTACATTTTGAAACGTTTTACCTGGAAATGGATAAAATGAAGAGAATAACGCTAAAAAACGTTTTCCAGCTATAAATTGAGTACTTTGGATGCTTTTGTGGGGCAAAACGTTCAATAGAACTGTGGTTTAATAATATTATTTTTTGCTTTCCACTGCACTCCACAATAGATGTGGTTTTCTACCAACGTTTTTTTAGTACAGGTTTCTCCAGATTTATTTAGCTCATTTGTTAATTATCCACCTTTTTGTCAACTAAAATCCTTATTTTGTATCCAAAGATGCGGTAAAAATTAAACCGGAGCTATGTGGTAACGGGCGAAAGGATCCTGGAGAAGAGTGCGATTGCGGCAGTCCAGAAAAGTGTCGTCAAGATCCCTGCTGTCATTCAACCTGCCAATTAAAACTGCATTCTCAGTGTTCAAATTCCGAGCCTTGCTGTGACAAATGCAAAGTAAGCAGTTTCTTATTACGAATTTCTAAAAGGGCACCATTCCAGAATTATTTGCACAACAGTAGCATTCCATTATATCTAAAGAAAGGAATTCCTAGAATGTTTTGAAATGATTCTGCCATTTGGGGAAATGGATGTTGATGCAAAAGACAATAAAATGTTATGTTTAGGTATAGTTTTGCAATAAGATCGATTATTTATTATCATGTTTTCTTCCCTTGACACTATATCTTATATCGCCCCAGTGTGCCATAACCTGTTAACAGTTTGTACAGGAAATGGAAAATGGAAATGAAATAACCTCTCCATCTCAAGTATTTCTGTGATATCATCTAAATATTTGTATCTTGTGATGACAAGGACAAGAGGGTAGCTAAGATAAAGTGGACGAAAATGGAATTTCATTATTGAACTGTAGGGAAAAAGGAAGAGCACGTCATTTCGTACCAAAAGTACTCAAAGTGTTTTTATCTTTGATCTAAAAACTCTAAAAGGTTTTTCCACGAATATGGCCAATTTTTGTACATTTTGCGTGTTCAAATACTCTAGAATCGATATGTAAACTTGAAAAAAGGAGAATCAAGTGTATACATTTTTTAACAAATTGAGGCACTCAAGTTATTTACTTTGGCAGTGAATCTTACCTGCTTGGACTAGGTTCTAGTTCAGTAGTTTTTTATAGCCTGGTGGAGAAAGTGAAACAAAGAAATGATATCGGATCGTAGGAGCTTTTGCTCTTTTTGTAGTTGGAGAGTATCCTCATATCGATTTTCATCACCTCGATTTCACCCTCTTGTCATTGTCATCAAGTTCTTTTTGCTCTCACAGCAGTTGCCTTGTTCATATTCTTGAACGAGATGAAAAGTCCATTTGACTTTCACTTCGGGTTACTTCCTTTGTGTTAGAGTGTTGAGTGTGTACTTTCTTCAAGACAGCTTTGATTTGATTCTTGATGTAAAGACACAGGAAATGTGATATTATTTGAGTCATAATATTATCACTTTGTCTCTTTCATCATATTCGTTTTAAGCTTAGGCTCCTGGAGAAAATTGCTTACGCTTAAGGCATCCCTGTATATAGTTTGATGGACACTGGGAATCAAATTGTGACAATAATTTTTTTCTCTTATTTTTGGGAAAATATAAACATTTGATTTTATCTTTGACCTTTTTTCCATTTTTCCAGTTTAGAACACCAGGCTCCGTGTGCAAAGAGGCTAGACACAGCTGCGATGTAACCCAAGTCTGCAGCGGAGACTCAGGAGCTTGTCCATTCGCAACTTTTAGGAGAAATGGGGCTAACTGCACGGATGAACAAGGAGGGATCGGAGTATGCTTCAATGGCGCATGTAGACCATTCCATCAACCGTGTCAAGAGAATTGGAGAACTCTGGGTTAGTCTGGAAGGGACACATTTCCTCCAAGCCTAAAATAAAACTGACAGACCGTACATGCATAAAAATTTCTTTTGAATAATGGAATCTACTTGTTTATCTTTCGTTGCAGAAACGGAGCCAATTAAGGAAAAGTCCAAATGTTTGGGAAACATGGTAAAGCTTTTATGAAGTTTCAAATTTATTTTGACGTCATAATTCAAACTGGAAACTGTGGTCACTACTTGTTTGACAGGTCTGCTTGAACAAAACATGTACAAAACTTTTGGATCTGCCACACTCAAAACCATGTCCGATGGATGGACATGGGAGGGAGTGTTCTGCAAATGGAGAATGTACGAATCTAGGTTGTTACTGTAGTGTTGGCTGGACAGGAGTCAGTTGCTCCGAAACTAAGAGTATAAACCTGGAAGATGATAAGCCAGGGAAAATCAAAGGCAAGTTTACCACTCAAAAAATTATTCATTTAAAAGGATTTTAAGAGTTTAAACTTTCTTAAACATTTTGGAATCCCTCCAACGAAACTTTTCATAATATAGGGATCGGACCGGAGCAGACGGACAGTACGAGTAACACGCCAGCATTAGTCGGAGGCCTGGTGACCTTCGTCATTGTCGTCTCTATACTGTTCGTCGTGATGGCGTTTAGATTCATCCCTTCGAAAGCGCCAAAAACGAATACAGCTCCTAGTTCAATATACGCCCATGCTCAGCTAGACAGTGTAGATTCAGACGGACCAAATGGACCCAACACGATCCCGGCACCGTCAACTATGAAAATTCAATAAACAATTACAGTATTCAATAGCAATCCACTCGCAAGCTACTGTAATACACTCAAACTCGTTAAGAAAGACTCTTGACTCGATACTCAAATGAAGTGAAGATTTTTCAAGCCAGAGTCTAAAAAAAGAATCCCACTGATCCCACGCAACAAGAACCTAATATACGTACTTCAGTCTTAATTAAAGTCTTAACTTAGCATTGCAATTATAACTGAACAAGGTAACTTAATGTAGGATTGAGGTGGGGTGGGGAATGTGGGAGGAGAGGAATAGTTTCCGGTCCTGGAATGTCGATTTCTTATCTGATTCAGTACTCACTCTCGTTTTCCTAATTAAAATTAAATGATTAGAGGAAGTGGAGCAGAAATTTAAGATGCGATTACAAACCAGCGTCGGTGGAATATATGATGGGGGTGTATCATTCTCCCTCCACCCTTCAAATCAATATCGAGATTTTAATATTGAAAGGGTATAAGAGGAAGAGGAGGATGTGCAGAAAGTATTTTTAGAATTTTAATTGATCAGTGAATCTTACCGAGTCCCACGGGATAAAATGATGATGAATGATAACACAAAAACACTTCAGAAAGAAAGGAAGAAGAAACAAAATTCAAAACTTACTACTTTCGGGAAATTTGAGACTGTAATATAAAATTAAAGCTACTTTGATTAGAACAGATAAGTGCATAGTATAGGTTACCTAGTAGTTAACTACCTAACCTTTACAAAATTACAAGGTACGTAACTAATTAATTTAATACTACGAGAAATAATAACCCTTTGTTAAAAAACTATTTTAAAGTTTGAACATTCAAGATTATTCAATGGGTTTGATCTTTGACCCTACCCCATCGCATCCTTTAAGCTTTTTTAATAATTGCTGACCTAACCAGACCACAAAGTATGAAAGAATATTAGTCATGAACTTTGAGTGTGGTTTATGGTCAGTCCTCCTCAGTACAATTCAAATCCAGGGAAACCAATTTTCAATGCCCAATCAATAATAAGTAGGTTTAACCATTTAGCGTTGAGAATCAAGTTAAAATTAAAAGTACGCTCGTAGTTGGGAACCATCCATTTTGTAATAAAGCGCAAACGTCTTTAGATTTTGAAGTGGATATATTTTGGGTGTGAGAGGATTCTTGGATGTTTTGTTAGGAGATGAAGCCAAGGAGGAATTCAAGTACGTCGGATGAAACGAAACTCAGAAAATTTTCAAAAAAAAAGTTTACTTTGAGTGTGTGATGAAGAAATCATTTTTAATGAGGACACTTGAATCTACTGTCTTATCTGCAAATGATTTTAATCATATTCGTGATTTCAGGGAAGCAAAGTTATGATCGCGGTGATTAGATAAGTTCAGTTGTGTAAATGGTATTTGATTGATTCAGCTTGATGAATTGCCTGCGGCAAGAATAAAGGAGTTTGTTAATTGCTTAAACAAATCCTGTTAATTCACTGACTCCTTTCTGTAATTAGTTGACATGTAGACTTACTATTGATGAATTGATGTGTAGGTTGTATTTTGAATATGCTCTCAAAAAATTGATTAACTTTAGTAATTAGTCAATTCTGTGCATAGGATTTAGTTTTGACTTTGTTATTGGTCATTTCGAGGTTCGATAGTCATTCGCAGTAATCACTCGACTTTTTGACGGTAGTAAAAATAAATGGACTAAGATGTTGAAAGGTTAAGTAAAAATATATTATTCTAAATAGCGAATAGCATCTAGTTTAGTATCCTTCAAAATTAAAGCTTTCCTTTATGAACTTTGGGGAATATTTACTAAAATATTGAGGTGATCTCCAAATGCGTGTATTGCTTTATAGCAAAACTTTAATTATAAATTGGCTACTGAGAAATAAATTCATAATTAAAGTTACATTTTAAACAAACATACCTACCATACTCGTTATTTGTGTAGACACGTTGCAAATCCTACGAAAATGGATTTTTCTACTATTCTTTTTTTATTAATCACTGGAAAGAATTACGGCGATGATAATAGTGAAAAAATTTTTTTATGAAATGTCTAAAAATTTGTATTGGCTACAACAGCGTTTGGTTGTGCGACATTGTAAAGTCAAGGCAAAAGTCAGCTAAACCAGGAATCGAACTTTAGGCTCTTGCCTAATGCCAACACTTTTTACTTAACTGCATAGACATTTTTATTGCGTTTGATTTTTTACAAATTAACAATCTCGCTCTAATATCACAGTAAATGGCTTTTTATCACTGTCTTTTGCAATTTCATTATTTTAAATATTTTTTGGGCTAGTGAGTTGCAATGCCAAAAAAAATTCTGAGAATTTAATAATCCACGGGTGCCGGATGTACAATTTGCTAAATTATATATTACAAGTTATTTAGTTGATTCACCATCCCCGGAGGGTTGACATTTTAGGCGATTACAAATTATAATTATAAACAGTCAATTTGTCTATATTACTATTGCATAAACCCAAAAATAACTTTCTACGTATGATTAATTCCCATTAAATCTCATTTTCGGTCAAGCGGCATTCTTATTCTGAAGGTGCGAACGAAACAATACCGTATAGAATTTAAATTAATGTTTCCCAATTTTTCCAAATATAATCAAATGTGAAATTAACTTGTGTACTATCTTTCAACCCATCAAAATCGATAGTCATTATTGCTTGTCATCTAATACAAGTAAACTTATAAATTTCCGAGTTTCTTCAACTTCTCAAACCACAAAGGAGCATATTTACATACGCCAAAAATTTTACCACATTACTTTCATTTTTTATTGAGACATTCCCGTAGGTAGGTACAAAGCGTAACAAACTGCCCCAGAATTCTCGCAATTCCCATTCCACACTTTCAATGAAATTAATTCGCTCTATTATATGGAGAGACTACGAATTATCGTTCATTGTGAACTGATTTAGCCAAACTGCTTGATCAGTTGTGTTCATGCCTGCATACCTCCGCTAATTTAATATATTCTAACGATCATACGCAATACGCAGATTGTACGCACTTAACATATTTCCACTGATATGATAACGGTATATTTTAAAAGGATTGGGACATGTGGGCTTTTGAATTTCGAGTCTTGAACAGAACACGACTCCTTTTCCTTTCGTCCGTGTAGGGACATTGACTCTTCTTGAATTGGAAATGTATTCGCATTAAACTCCTACAATGACGTGCAATGGCGAGTGAGTGGATGAAAGCGATAAAATCATTCCTATCAAATTCCAGTCCTCTAATATGAATAATAATTTGACTTTGATTGATTCCAGTCAATGTCAGTCACGTCTCAGCGTATAAACTCTGGAAAAGATTCTCTTCCATCTTTTTTAAAATAATTTATGCTCCAGAGCTCCACCACTAACAAAAATAGAATAAGGTTAAAGTTCATACATATCATTGATTTGGATGTAAAAGGTATAAAAATTTATATGATCTGACCATCTATTTCTAGGAGGTTCACGCTCCAATTACTATTCTTGGATTTATAGTATTCATTGAATTCATACTTTCCTAACATTTACGATCCCATCATCATCACGGTCGCTTCTACAGTAATGATCATTTTCATACCTTTTCCATGAATTATCTTGGAAATTCCACTCGATTTGCTATTCAAAAGCCTGCATTTCATACTTATTGCCACATGTCTTGACTTACATTACGTTGTTGGCTTCATGAGCCCATCCCATTTCATTTCCCTCCTTATAATTTGCTAGAGAGATATTATATTTCCCATTGAGTTCCATCTAACATCTCATCGAAACTCCAAAGTACAAACCAACTCCCAAACTTCAAGTCTAGCCAAATCAGATGATGATAAATGGAACTATTGTGACGGAGCTAACTGCTAATTTCACATCACATCAAATCATTTCCAAAAAAGGACACTTACAAACCATTCCAGAATCTCCATTTTACATCGCAATCCTTCCAGCAGCAGACCCACATCAACCGATCAACCACTTCGTTCTCTTTATACACACGTGACGGGCCTATTCATAGAGAATTAAATTTGAATAGTTCCCTCATTTCCAAGCCAACTGATTCGGAAATAAAATACATTGAACTAAACTAAAAATAGAGGAATAGACCGGCATCCCATCAAATTTCATAACATGAACAGAGCATGAAAAGCAGACATTCCAGTTTCCTAGTACAGTTTTAGCATGCTTTCGCGCTAATGAGCAATAGCAATGCCATGGGAATATGAATTAAATGGATAAATGCATTAATGTAGCCTTCATAGTCGACGCTCTACAGCCATCCGATTTATCGTTTCTTGTTAGATTAATTTATTCTCTATAAATCAGTAACAATTACAACCCTACAAGGTATGTATTTGAATAAAGAATCTGAATGATTTTGAAATTACCCAGCACCGAGTAAGGCACCAGCACCTTAAAAAATTCATGAGCAAAATTGGCCAGAAACGATATCTTACTGCATAGTTCCAGTCTAGTGATTTCATACCCTCTCTTTTTCTCTGACAATTTCTTACCAAGTCCCTAGAATAATAAACCGAGCTCTGTGGAAATCTCTAGTAATTAATCATCTTCCAGCTTCTTCGCCTCGTTCATTTGGGTATGGACTGTTACTAGGGAAAATCAAAAATATTAACTGTACATCCAACGATCCAACAAAATCATCAAGAATTTCTTGCATAATTCCATTCCACTGGATTTCCTGTTTCCATTCTCTAATTTCGTTACGTCCTAGAAAGCGCCCGCGTCTCTTTTAATTTTCCGAAATGCTATTTTTAGCCCCAGTCAAAGCCTCCATGAACCAATGTATACTAAACTAAGCTAATCCAATTTATTCCCGCTCCAGGAATTATCCTAGGAAAATGACGTAAAACGCAAATCAAACTAAACCAGAGATTAATCTAGATTTGGTAGAGTTTCGAGCTAAAAGTGTTTCCTAAATATTTACCTGGAGAATCAATCGGAACTAAATAAGGTTATCAGGGCAGTATAATCTATAAAGTTCGTAAAATCTACCAAAGCCAAATATAGACAATGAAGAGACTCGTAAATTATCTTATAGAGTAACAGCAGGACAGAACAGGGATAATGACCAACATAAAAGCAACAAGAGTTTTCATTCTTTCCCCAAAACCAAAACATCATGGAAAATTAATGGAAAAGAGAAAGCACTGAAAGTCTTGCATTCTACCATGAATACATTAGAGAGAGAGTGAAGGAGCATCAATAATCCAAGCGAGTTTTACTTTCAATATATTCTAACTCCTCCAGGGTCTTTCCTACAAAAGTTCTAAAAAGTGAGAAAAAATAGAGTTGGTTGGCGGTTTCCTTGTAAGCCTCTGCACCTTACATAGTTTTCCTTTTCTAACGCTGACCAATCTATTAGCATTGTAAAATATTAATGGATGTAACCAAAGCGCCTCTTTTCCTGTCATTCACTTTGGGAAATGCGGTTCAATAAACTATACCATTCCATTCATACTTGTATCATAGTCCGGTTGCTGGAGAATTTACAGAAAGTTTTTTTATGTTAGGTTCATTTTCTGGGGAACAATTTTTCCCATGGATTACTCAGGCATATGACATGTTCTAACGATGCCGTACACTGTTATTATCACTTTCACTAGAATATTATTCCTGGATTTTGGATTTCTCCCCGAAATATTATTACAATTGTAAGCGATAAAACTGATATCGCAGCTTGGTTATGACCTGCCTGGCTTCTCAAAAAAATGTTATAATTTACTGACAAGACTAGCTCCTGACTTCTTGAATACCTACGTATTACGTAAAATTGTTAATCTACTGATGGGTACGTTCATTAAGAACGTAACGCTAAAAATGTATTCTAAATGAGGTGTTCAGCAAGTTCTAAAAAAATTTGGATGGTTTGAATCTTCAAATGAGGTGCTACTAAAATATTCCATCCTATCTTCATCGTTTCTATTTATAAATTGAATGACATAATATATGAAAAACATTTTTTCCTCTACGTCTCATGCAGAAAAAGACTGAAAGGAGTAAATTATAGTTGACTTTTTGCATGAATAAAACTAAAAGAAGTTATTTTTCTCCTTATTCTCTTGACTCCTTTTTCCACCATTTTCTGGGACTAGTCGCTCATCCATGAGGAAGGTAAGAAGGAGGGTAGCATCTCTCCAATTTTGTCCTTAGAGCGTATTTCAAATTTTCAAGTGTCTTTCTTTCACAATCCCTCAATTTTGGAATGGATTGGAGGAAAATAATGGAAAGCTACTATCTAATTCTAAAACATTACTGAAAAGGTCTTGGTTCACTCTTGCATGTGTGCGGAACATTCCAATTTACCATTTCCCATATTTACACGGAAGTCTGTCCGTCTTTCTATAAGGTCTGCTCAAATTACACTTGGAGTATTCACTTCCGGCTTGGTTCTTTCCTACTGAGGATCTATTTTAGATCTTTACTGTTAGTTTCCTTCCCACCACTGCATCTTTTCGTCGAGTCTACTCAAGTGCTAGAATAAGGACACATCAGACTAGACTCATGACACGTTATCTTGAAAAGAAGTGATGCAGAGTTGAAAATTCAAAGCTTCCTTTCCCTAATCACCATCGCATGTTCCCAGGTTACCAGAGTTGGAGCTGGAGAGTTCTTTTCTTTCATTGTCAATCTTGCTTACAGTAAATCACAGTCATTTTCTCTAGTGGAAAGGAAAAGCTGTAGAATAGAAATTTACTGAATAACCTTGTTTTCTCCAGTTTCCCACTGAAGTTTACAGTGGAGAGGGACTGGATGAGAGGTTATTTTATAGGGTAACCCTTTTGTCTCGTATTTTTTGGGGAATGACCAGCATTTAAAGATACTAAGCCATCGTATATCCTTATCACAGTCATCAACCAGACCAAGCCAAGCTTCCAGGCAATCATCCCATCCCCATCGCATCATCAATGCAAAATGTAACAAAACAAAAGAGGAGAAAGCTTTCCTGAGAAAATAAAGTGTAGTTTGTACATTTTCTATATAGAACGATGGATTCGTGTAAGGAAAGTTCTTTTAGGCTTACTCTAGATGATGGCGAGTTAAGCCTAAGGACGAGCAAATGACTTTCTTCTTACAGCTTTAACTGAACCATACAAAATCGGCTCCAAGGCTGTAGCTGTATTGGACTGGGCATAAAAAAGTAAGTTCCTCGTAATAACAGTTTGAGCTCTTAAAACTTGGATACTTATTGCGATCTCCCTTACTAAAGAGTAAAACTGGTGGTAAAAACTAGTCCTTGGACTTATTGCAGCGTGATATGGGAAGCTCTTGAAGTGTAAACGTAATTCATTAGAACTTAGGACTGAAGTTACCATATATTTCCTTTAATTTCTTTCAAATTGGGATGACCACCTGAGGTACTTTCCTTGTGAAAGAGTACATCAAGTTACATTATTATTACAAAAGTGTAAAGGTAGTAACTAGTGGTAATGGTGTGGCAATACATCACTCCCTCACTTCGGACTGGGCCGCAGTCCACTTAATTCCCGTGGTAGAACAGTTTCAGTTTCTAAACAAAAAATACATTCATATAACGCAAAGACCATCATACGTCAGTCATGAAGCTGCTACTTGGTTCTTTTTCTTCTCTTCTATCACTCACTCCACCATAAAAAACAAAACATAAAAAGCGGTTTCGGATGAGTGAGACGGAAAGTGAGTTTTTACAAAAACACGTGTGTTCTCTTTCCCTCTTCTTGGTAAGGCCGAACTTTAGTAGGAGCCTACTACATTTTCTTTGTTCACCCTTCTCCTTCAGTGACTCACTCCAAGGAGGGAAAAAAGCAGTAAAGTAGCCATGTAACAAATACCCTAGACTTTTTACGAGTTGTATGCCTACACATTAGTAAAATATATTGTGTAATTTTACATCTCTTTGTACACATGAACACATGGCTTTACATCCTTTTTAACAACGTACCTAACCTAGATACTCTCCAAACTAGGAAGGGTCTTTTAGTGAATGAAGAAATTCTTCAAATTAAATTTTTGCTTTATTAGGTAGTTTCTTAAGCTGTTAATAAAGTCACCCAGCATCCAGCAATTTGGCAAACTCATGAAAGAATTATATTTCGTTAGGCTCATACAAGTAAACTCCTTGTTAACATGATCCTTTCAGCAAATTTCGTCTAACACATACAACCCTTCCCTTTAGCTCCTAAAAAATATCATCAGAATTACGCTTTTACGTATTAAATCTACAGAATCAATTCGTTTTCTGGAAAACTACAAACATAAAAAATATCCTCCAGCCCATACTTAATAATACAAATAGCTTTGATCATATTATTTTCACGAATTTCCTCCAGTAATCATTCCTACAAAATGGGTAGATTCTATTTCTGATCCTTTGTTATTCTACTTTTTTTCTGGTAGTCATGTCAGTAAAATAAAAACGAATGTATTACGTATTATTATGAAGTACATCTCCAGCCATAAAACTACTTTCAGGATTTCAGTGTTTAGGCTTCCGCTCTTTTGGTTTTGCATTTACATCATTTCATCATCCCCATTCCATGATGTATCATATCATGTTCTCTCCAGTTAATGCATTAAAAGCTTTTGTTTGAACCAGCTATCCAAAGAAAAAGCTACACATCCGTTATGGCTTGTCAAGCTTTTAGCCTTCTTCATTTTGTTGGTTTCATTTCTTTCTTTGAGGCAGACTTGGATTCTACCTATTCCTTCACTTTTTTAAGCTCAATGAATGATAATATGATGTTATGCTGTTGCTCCCTGAATTAACTTGAGTAATACGCAGAGGACCTTACCAAAAGCGTCTCTATTTTTTTATTTTCCTTTTTCGAACATAACGCAGGAGACTTTTTGCCTCGCATCGCCTACCCTACCGCCTTTTAAACGGCATGGCCAAGCTTGCCTTTAGATTTTGGGTTGACTTGGCTTCCTTTCATATAGCCTGCTTAACAACTGCTCTCATATTCCGGTTTCACGTATTAGAATATGCAACTTATTTCGGAACGTAAATGTGCCTACTTTAGCCTGAAAAACTGTTTTCACATGGATTTCCGTCCCCCGGCCCAGTTTCAGTTTAGGGCTGCTCAAGTCAAGTAATGAGCCTAGCTTATATGGTTCTACACTTGAAGGATTTAGGAGTAAACACTGTGCAACGTACCTTGTTCTCTAAAAAGGGAAAATGTAAGTGGATTCTAACAATTAAAGCAGATTATAATCAAGCTTTTGTCATTTAAACTAATTCTTTGTATAAAAAACGTTAGAGAGATTTAGACTTTGAGTACCAGCATAATAAGTACGCTTAATTAGACCCATACCCTCCGAATTATTTAATCAGAGGGGAGCCAAAGCCAAACAAGCTTAATTCGTTCAGGATTATTTTTTTAAGAGGAGAGTCCCAAATTTACAGTCTTTCTGATTTGCATTGCTTTCTTTCAAGCAAAAAAGGCACATCCTCTCTGCAGGGGACGTACGTAAACTGCGTCACGCATTTCACAAATGACAAGATATCCCAGAAATCGTCACTGTAAGGCGTTTCCATGGAAATTTTCTAAAGAAGTCATGATCAGATTGCGTTTTTCACGGATACTCCCTTATTTTATAAGATAGTCACCTATTTTCCTGACTAATCATAATTATACGAATTTACGAATTATACGAAAAGAAAAATCTAGTGAAACTTTTTACCCATTCTTTGTTTCTTTGATAAATCGTTTTCTAGCAACTTTCTAGAGATCATTGAAAAAACACTCTCAATCTTTTGGGATTAGACTTTCAAAAGTTTTGAAAAAGTTTCGGTGATTCATTGTTTTTTAAAAGAACTTGTGTCTCTACTTCATTGTGACAAATACGCATTTTTTCTTGGCTTTTCAGATTTTTATCTTTTTGTGTAGAAAACAAGCATACAAACAAAGCATCACACCATCAAACAGTGCATTGCTCTATGTCTCTGACTCATTTCAATTAACAATTTCGTTCAACAAAGTTAAAATAGGAAGGAAGGTTATTTCAATTCAGACTTTTTTTTTAAAAGAGTAACAAACTAATTGACTTTGCATATTTACATTTTGAGAGTAGAGTAATTTTTATTTGCTCGCGAGAGTTTCGTGTGTAGTTCTTATCGTGTTGTCACATCTCCCCGTACACTTGCACCGTGCTGACATTTACGGACGCATGTTGCGTTGTAGACCCTTTATCACTGTCGGTCTAGTGTAGTCTAATTGTATTTAAAGTATTGGCTTCTAACATGCAAATATCGTATAAACTATAGAAACGCCTGATAAAAAAAACTTATGAATCATACCGTTTCTAGCTTCTTATTCCCACAGAGCAAAGCTTCGCATATTAGAATCCTACCTTAAACCCTTCTTCAATGTGACATAATTGAACATGCAAACAGCATGCTGCTCTGAATTGGCCATAGTAAGTCAGCAGGTAAAAAAGTGACTTTCATCAGTTTCATCTCATACAGGAGGTAACGGTACTGTGCGTAAGAGCGTTAGTCTCAAGTGTGCAAAAAAAGCATCATTTTTTATTTTCATTTTGGGTGTTCTCCATTTCCATCTCATTGAATTGGATAGTCTTGCAGAGAGAGAGTGAGACAGCAAACAGCAGGCTACGCGAATTATAAGGTAAATTATTTAAATTTGTGCGGAGTCGTGTCCAAGTGTAAGGTACTCACCTAGGTTATATCATACTCATCAAATTATCTCAAGCAATTTTATAAGCAATGAAAATGATGACAGGGCAATAACAGACTAAAGAATTTTAGTAGGACCAGATATTGTTGCCAAAAATGAGAGGAAAGTGTTTTTGAATGAAGTATTTTTGAAGAACTATTTTTTAAACTATTTTGCATTTTTTATAAACAAACAACAACAAAGGGATAGTTCATGAATGATGCAGTTGCAGAAAGTCAATTAGTATGGTCAACCTGTAACGATGCAAGCCTCTGGTAGCGAGGGTCCTCAACTATTTCTTGTTTTTTGTGTATTTTGTTCACTAAAAAATGTTCCAAATAGTCAGTGAATGATCTCCCTGATTGGCGCCATGCTCACTTCAACTCATTCTTCCTACTTTAATCAGTAATTACTACCACCGAATATCAGAATATACATATTTACTATAAATTTTACAACTTTATTCGGTTTTTTGTCTACATTACTAACCAGTTTAATGTTTAAAGGAGCCATAAAAACATTTCACGTTTTTCCCAATTACTTCATTTTCAGGCAAAAAAACTAGACATGAATATAGCTATTACTAACCAAGCCACTTATCATCTTTTTTTTAACTGACAGACAGCTCACAATAGTTACAATCAGGTAGACAAAGTCATGAGCTTGCAGATAAATATTTTACGTAATTTTTACGATTATAGTGTTGCGTTAAACTATTTATTGTTCACTTTCCTACTACTCTACTTTCATTAGATTAGCATTATGGTTTTTTCTGCAACTTAAAAAAAACTCGAAAGTTGTAATGCATTTTTGTCAATGCTAGTTGCATTTAGGAGAACTGCATCAGTAAAAAAAAGTCATCGTATCCAATCCAATCATTATCCTCATTTGCAGTAATTGTTGTGCCATGCCAAAGCCATTCAAAACATTTCATTTGAATTTCGCGCTCAGTATACGTAACAGATCAGGATCACTTGCTCGATGAAAGAACGAAACAAAAAAATCGGAGGATACTTGAAATTTAGCGCGCTGGGTTTCAAGTAAAGATTTTCTTTTTTAACTTGGTTTTCCTCACTTGTTCTTTGTTTTGTAAACAACAACACCCATTCGAGCGTGTTTGTCAATGCAAATGCATTATCAACTAGAAAAATGAGCGCAATTACATAAAAATGAAAGGCAGGTCCCATCAATTTTCCAAGAAAAATATTTTTTTCTGTAGAAAGACGCAAGACAAGTCACAAGTCAAGTTGAAGTCTACAAAGTTAATTGCGTTCTACAGTTCTTTAACTAATCCTGTACGGTTAGATTAAGGAAGTCAGTCCGTTGTAGTCTTGTGCGTTGCAACTTGCAAGTGCATTGATTTGATTGTCTTGTGTGGTTGTACTCATAAGCAAACATGAACTGATTGCGATTCTTAGTAAGGTCTATAAATTTTGTGCGTTTTTTCATTTCACATTTTTACAGTTCGATCAGATCATCATCGTCATCAAAGCCTCAAGTTGAAAGACTAGCGAATTGGATTATTTTTTTGTGAAATTATTACGTCGTCGTTGCCTCTTGCTTAGCTTGTAATTGTGGGAGACATCAAAAGCCTTTTGAATTTGGGACTTGATAAAAAAAGCAAAAGTAAAAAAAGTGAAGTGTATTGGGTTAGATTGTACTTGGGCTGGCTTTGGATATCTTTTGCATTGAACATTTTTGTCACGAAATCTAAGGGACGGAGGAGAAGAGAGATGAGATGAGCAACAAGTTCTAAAAAGATAGTGGGAAGGAGCACATGGTCAAAGAGATTCTGCCACAAAGTCTAACAATCTCTGTACGTCCCTTAACAAGTGCGTAAATTTCAGATTGAGTGTACAGGGGGACACTAAATTATAGTAATTTCGAACTGAACAAGTGCTAAAAATACAGTAATCAAGCAAGTTTTATAATTTTCAAACATTTTTGTTGTTGGTGGTCAAGCTAAATTTGGCAAGGGAGAAGCATCAAACCTCAAAAAGACTCAAAGGCAGTCGGCCGCTCTAAGGGAAGAAGAGGAAGAAGGTCCTGATAACTTGGCTTGACCAGTTTTTTCCACCACCCCTTTGCCTTACCCACAAAAACAAACAAGATGAGTGATGAGACAGAATTGGCTGATGACTCGCCAAATGAGGAGGACGTGCCGGAAAAGTAAGTGGTAGATTTTGTGGTCAATATTACTTTATTATGCATTTTTTTGGAGCTTATATTGTAATTGTATTGTCTTGTCACTAAACTATGCATTTCCGCCCAAAGGCAGTCTGCCAAATTTTGAAAAACGATGCGTTCATCCAATAATTCATATAGTTTGCCTATTAAAATGTGCTAAAAGCACATATAGACAGTATGATATTACATGCATTTGTGCAATATAATGCAACAATGTGTGCGCAAAATTGGGTCATGTGATAGTAAAATATTTTAAATTAAAATAGGCACGCTAGATTCTTGTGTTTTTTGGATGAAGAATCTAACAAAATGAGAATTTATTCCTTAAAAACCTCTCAAATTACATAATTGCATCAATTAAAATTACCAAAATATTCAGAAATAAATGCCAGGAAGTGATAAATTTTTATTTTATGGCTGTAAATTGCTTGTATAATTTTAGAAAAATTAAACATTCTTTTAGCGCATTTTAATTATCCTCAATTTAGATGGTAAATAGTCCATGATTATAAATGATGGCGTGTATGATGAGATGTCATTATAGCCACTACACAACTGGTAAAGAAAGACCAATCTGCATCCTTAATCATTCTCTGATGTTTTGTGATGTATCATGTGAAGTAAAAAAATTCCAAGATAGTTAATTTATTATTGCGGCAGCACATCCCAAGCGTAGTAATTTACTACGCTTAAAACTATAAACCAGGATTCAAGGATGTTTACGCATTAGCCTTCGCTTATTTATGCATTTAGTGCAGTACAGGCTAGGCTAAGATAAGTTTTACTAAATTTGATAGCATTAAAATGGCTGTTTTGTAATAGTAAAACAAACACCATTTAAACTTTGATGCGATAGAGAATTATTCTAAAGAAGCGTCTCCTGGATTGGAATAAAAGTGTGTTGCATCGTATCACTTTATGGCTTAAGCTCGCCATTCGCATAACATCCATAATTTATGTTGAGTACAAAGCGTGAATAACTTTATTCCTTGGTATCACGTGCGCTCTACAACAAATACAACTAGCACCGCTACAATCTCATTTTCTATTTACATCATACACTTACTCTCTAGAGAGGCTCGAGAATCTAGAGAATATTAATTACAGAACGAAATCTGCTTTCCACAATGTGATTCATACAATGGAAAAAAAATTTCCTAATAGAATTTTAAAGTTTTAAAGTTTTAAAAGTTTTAGGAAATGGGATTTCACATGCAAACAAAAAAATGACTTTTTAATGATACACATTACATTACACCTACGGTAATTACCTACTAATAAGCTACTCAATCAGTGATTTGAAAGAGGCGTTCGTACTTCCATTGTAACATAATCTTACTTTAGTCCAACATGAGAAGAACTCGATGTGTTGGTCGACTAAAAATTAACCGTGGATTATGTAAATATTATATAGTCACCAATTTTATTCTAAGGAAATACTATAATTGCTATATCACATTGTGTACTTTACTTTACTAAAGAGCTGGTTGAAAGTGTGCTAGCTGTTTTAAATTACCCTAATAAGTTTCAATTAAAGCGTCCTTACATAATCATAATTTGAAGACTTTTACGCTTTAGCTGCACTCTTCTCGTAATTTAGCGTAAATTGTAAATCCTCGCCCATATTCATGATGGTGTACAAATGGTATCACATTTCGGGCTAAATATATTTATACTTTTTTTTATACTATTGCAATTTTTGCATGGGTACACTGTATCACCTCATCATTTGATCATATTATGTATGGGGCAACGAGAAGAGAGTGGAGTTTAAAGCGTCTACAATTATAGCTGTGAGAAATGAAAAGGGTACTTTCATTCCTTTATATTGCGGCAGATCGCATCAGCCAATTTTTCCTATTGGTCTGAATTCCATCTCAATACAAATCTAAATGGGTTAAAGTTAAAGTTGGAGTAGTAAAATAATAGTTATATCTTTAGTATAGTTTTCTCGAGAAAAAAAAGTGTCGTATGGAGTGATAGTACACAATCAAATCATATTTAGCATTGTCTTTATTCCCGTCTTGTCTTTTGTGACAATCTGAGTTTTGCTCACGGAGTCACGGCTCCCAACGTTCTGCATTGCTATTGTTAATGAGTCATTAAAAATAGGGCAAATTAAAAGACATTGTCTTTGTACGGATCGCATCGCATGGGAAAGTGAATTGACTAGGTATACTCAAGCTGTGTACCAATCAGTGAATTTGTCTAAACTGTCTGAAGGAGAAGTAAAGGACAGATAGTTGCATTAATGACTCTCATTGCTCAATCCAAATTACTCAGTTGCTTTTGACCTAAAGACGGTATTAGATAAATGAAAGGAGTTGACGAACACAAGAACAAGAAGCCGTGACACGACATAAACTCCTGGTTAGGCCAGGTGGAAAAATCCAAGTGTGTTGAAACATCCACCACCACCGTGTTTGTTCATGACAGTGAAGTGTACAATAC
>JAANSQ010000800.1:0-19053 GCA_036850885.1 Lepidocyrtinus dapeste | reverse complement strand
ACATTTTTTCACGAAAGCAATTGCCAGCCGGAAATTATCCCAAGTTAATTTTTCAGATTTTAGAATAAATCTTGGAAAATGTCGCCACTTCATCATCTCAGCCGAAATGATGTAGTACAGTATACCATTACCAAAATTTTTTTTACCGATCATCATATTTTACAATCAAGATAGGATGTTAGTAAGCAAGCACACATCATTGTGATTTATGCACAATATAAATTTTAACGTCTCTCATTATTGCGTTCACAACACATCTTGGCCGAGCCGAAATATCTTCAAAAAATCACGACGCACATCAATATAGAAACTAGAACAACGCTAGTTTGGTTGGTGATTGTGTTGTACTGGTACGATTCCGATTCTGATGAAAAGCATCATATCATTCAAACCGAACGTACATAAAATCACAGTTATCTTTCATTGTCATTTCATTAATGCTATGTTGAAGTTAGATTAACAATAAAGTAGGAGAACGTTTTGCACAGTACATTAACAATAATTTCACTGTACAATTTTTTTTCAGCTAAAACATCCTCCTCCTCCTCAACACGTTTTGCAATATGAATGGAAAAAAAATTACTTAACTGATAATGCATTATCTACTCTGAAAAATAAAAAGAAGGGAAGCGAGAAAGAGTGAGAGACGAGAAGTGAGGTGAGGTGTAGATTATTGATGGGAATCTCTGGCTTGGTTGGCTTCATCTACAATCTACAAATTCTACAATGGCTTGGTTTTGATGGTTGCATCACACTTCACTTATTTCAAGCATTAGCCAGTTTATTAGATGGGGATGATGTTGGTCTTGGTTGTTGTTGCTTTTTCTATAATAAGTGGTGTGTGTGTGTGCCACAAAATGCACATATATAGAGCTATCTTTCCTCATCTCTCTCTTTAATTAGGAAGCCATCTTGATTTTTCCGGTGTCGCCTAGGTTCAAGTGGAATGGAATCGTATTCGTATCGCATCATATCGTCTAAATGGCATAAGCCGTGGCTTTTCAAGGTTGTACGTATTTTTGTGAAAAAAAAATTGTCGAACCTTTTGTTAATCTGTACATTCCTCTACGGCATACCACCAAACTAGACGATATATTTGTACAAGGAGTGATCACGTAGAAAAAAAAGAATCTATTTAATATTTATAATGTTAGATTAAAAAATCGTGTGTATTTATATATTTCTATATGTGGCAGTTTCCCTTCTTTCCTAATCAGGATATACATATTATACAAATTTCTTGTATGAAAATGTACATATATATTCGACTGTAATGGCTTTTTGTGCTTACTCTCCCCGCGACCGAACAAACAAAAAAAGTGCTTTAATAAAGCAAGTAAAGCGTATCACTGCACTATCCTTGTGCTCCTGTGTCTGCTCCTCGTGTTTCAGGCTCTATGAACTCTTTCCCCCCTTGTGTAGCATACCGCACGCTCTCTGCATCTTTTTAGAAATTCTTGTATCATTCTCTCAAGGAGAATGAAACGATAAACGATGAAGAATGAAAATCAAGCATATTGACATTTTTTCCCCTTGCGCTTGAATCTCTGTGTGCCCAGCTTAGTTACTCTCTTTGGTGCGCCAAGATTTTTATATTTGTGTAATGGGAAGTTGTTGTTAAAATTTTATTTACGTTTGATGATCATCATGAGAGAGTTTCATGACATGAGAAGGATCTTGGATTCAGGATGTTGATGACTCTACATTTTTTATAGGCTGACACTTGTTTTCCTTTTTGTTTCACAAGATGGAGTTGATTAGGAAAGTAAGTACGGTATGTACTCTCATTTTCCTGGAGAAATTAAAATGCTTTTCTAGTATAATCGAGATTGAATGGCTTGAAATGGATTTCTCGTTAATTAAAATGAAGAGCGTTATAGCTTTATATTGATATGAGCTAAAAGGAAGAGGTTTTTTTCAAGCATGGGTTTATAGGAATGATTTGATGCTTGGCGGAAGAAAGGATATATGGAGAAAGCGTTGGCTTTGGTTGCTTTGCTTGGTTCTGTTTGTGGGGGAAAATTAACGTCAAAACGGGAGAGAGAAAGAGTATGTGGCATGAACCCAGTATGAATCGGCTTGGGAGTATACATTGCACCATCGAAAGTCAGGAAATATCGTTGCCGCAAAGCCTAAGCCACTATGTGTGGTAGGGGAGGGGTAGGAAAAAGTTTAGTGCTGCTAGGTGACATTCGACCAGGTCAGGCTACATTGTCGTGGTATCGCACCACCTGCCACGATGACCGCATGCACTAATCTTAGGCAAAACCGAATTGCATTTTTGCTGCAGTTTTCAAACTTTCCTCTGAGAAGCTTTTCAAAACAACAGTTTCGTTAGGCTTAACTAGATAAGAATTGGAGGGAAAGTGACTAGTGCTTGTTCATTTCGTTACTGTAATACGATTTGAATGAAGGGGAACTGTCAAGCCCTTTTCTGAAGAAGAGAATTAGATCCGGGAAAAGTAAGGTACAATTTTCTCTTAAAGCTTCTGTTCCTCTTGCAATTTTACTCGAATCAAACATCAAGATACGCTTAACTTCACCTTGAACAAAAGATTTCATTTTTTTCATTTCTAAAATTTTTATACAGTTTTTAAGACATACAGTTGCATACAGTTCCTCAAAATACTCGTAATTTGTAGAATTCTGAGAATTAGATCCGGGAAAAGTAAGGTACGATTTTCTCTTAAAGCTTTTGTTCCTCTTGCATTTTTACTCGAATCAAACATCAAGATACGCTTAACTTCATCTTGAACAAAAGATTTCATTTTTTCATTTCTAAAATTTTTATGCAGTACAACATACAGTAGCATACATTTCCTCAAAATACTCGTAATTTGTAGAATTCATATCCAGTTAATTTTAATTGATTTTTTCATTTACATATATGTATGCTATGTAGCAAATGCCCACATGTTTATAATCTAAAATACCTACGATAAAATTATTCAATATTTTGCAAAAGTATTAAGTTTGTGACAAACTGTTAGGTTTACATAAATGAAAAATTTCCATTAAGAGAGGATGATGAGAGAGAATGAGAAAAGCACATAAGCTTCCAGGAAAAGTAAGATTCTATTTAAATCATACACAAAAGGTTTGCGGCTGAGTCTACTCAGCTTTCCGCTTGTCGTCTTCTTCAATATAATTTCGTGTGTACGTAACTTCTACATATATTGTGCTGCTTCGTTGTTTTTTCTTCTCTCTGGTGATAAGTAATATAGGAAACAGGCAGGAGGAGTAAAGGGGCAGGGAGCATAGCTCTCCAAAATGTACCCCCAGCTGGTTAAGCATTTCGGGACAGAATCGGACACCATATCGGATTGAATGAGTGCTAGTTTTTAGTTTCATACGGAGTTGCTTAATCGATAAAGAAGGCATTTTGTTTTCTCTCTCACTCTCTTTTCCCGTTCCTTGGTCTCTCTTAAAACTACTCTCATAAACTGTTTTAGTTAGTGGGAGAGTGTTTCCCTCTTAAAAAAAAAGAGTTTGAAGAGTCGTAGTTGTATTGTGCCTTTTCTTTCCTTTATACGCTTCCATCTCCCAAGTTTTACTCCCTATAGTTTGGTGATTTCATCACATAAATGTAAAGTACTGAATCCCCTGACATGATCATGATGATGAGTTTTTTGAGAAAATTGAGAAAAAAAAATTATGCTCGTATATACTCGTGGGTAGTGTGGCTTGGTTAGTTTAAACTACGTGACAGGTCAACGGACGATGAGAAAACTTTATGAAGTCCAGTTTTAAAGGTATAATTACTAGACCAAAGAAAACTGTTTACGTTTAGTTTAATTCTAAGATATTTCATCATCTCCTTTCTATTGCCATCTATGCACACCATCTCAATCACTTCCACGAATTAGAGTGAACGGATCACAACAAGCATTTTTGCTGAAACAGGAATTGGATTATATTAGGATTTCAACATGTTTCGTTATATGATAAAAGCTGACAAGAACACGCGCGCCTACGATTAAGCTTCATTCGAGTCACGTTAAAAACATTCAATAAAGTGCTCTCCACGTCTATTCTGCCAACCTACATAACTTCCAAATTTTCTTGGAAATTATTACATACCCTTGTACCTAACGCATGTGTATGTGTTTGGTTATGTTAAGCAAGGATTTTCCCGAAAATTAGATTTCCAAACAAACAAGAGCAGCGAAAGCATTTTGGTAAAAAAAATCATTATCTTGTATAAGCCATACATAGAGCTATAGATTCAATAACTTGGTTGAGTAACTGTCACAAATTTTTTCATATTAAATTCATACAAAAGACCGTAGACACTGGTTTTCCACCTACCTACACAAATTTTCCTCCATTTTGTATAGACATTGGTGCAGAGGAAAATCTTTTAATATATATAAATCGAAGGAAGTGGCATTTTCTAAACTGTAGGAATGTATTTTTTCATAATATGTTATGTAGTGTAATTTCTCGTTACTACATCCGCTTCGGTGTGTAGTTGACTTCTTTTTTCTCTCTCTTCATTTCATTCTTTCACCCGTGGATATGATGATACTCCAAAGCAGCGATAGCGTCAGAGAGAGAGAAAAAAAAATAGTGTTTTTTTTGGAAAAGAGTGGATGTAAAGTGTGCGTGTATTTTCCGCATTTCAGTATTATTCCCATTTCCCAAGCCTCCTCCTTTTCTCTCTCGTTGCTCCTCCAGAGAAATAAATATTTATACCTTTCGTTCCTCCAGGACGTCGTCTCCTACATCTCAAGATCATGCTAGTAATGGGAGGAAAAGTATAGAATCGAATGGAGTGAGCGGAGTGCGCTGGCTGCTTAGTTTTAGACATAGAACAGAACATAAAACAAATGGCAAAGCTTCGCCAAGGCAAGAGCTTGATTATTCTTCCGTTTCACCAAACTCATATCTCACTAGCTAGGTAGCTTCATTATTAAAGGGAAAACTAGATGTTGGAATTGCTAGACCTGGAAAACCAGATTATATTATGAGGTTTGAGCGCTCAGCTTTTGAATAAACACCGAGTAAAAAGCTCAGGAAAAGGAAAGGAGATAGCCTTTGCCTGGATAGTAATTGTTTGTTCTAACACAAAATGAAAAACCGATTCGGAGGAAAACAATTTAATTTTGTCCCGAATAGTTTTATTTTATTCTAGACAGAAAAATACTTTTGCAAATTAATGCTGTGAATTTTACAACCGACGCAATTATGCAAATCCTCCATAGTATGATAATGCGACTAAAATCTTTAAGCCTTTAGATTCTCTGAATGAGGTTAAAAAGAAATTATTTTGTAAATAATACACCAGAATTTTTTTGGTTACATACTTCATTTTTAAAAGTACCTAATCCAGCGTATGGAATGTCATTTGCATGTTGAAATTCTAATGATAAGGAAATATTTATTGCGTAGTGAATAAATATTTTTATGCTGATTGTCTGCCTTTAAGATCATGAAATCACGTAAGGAATCATCATCTTGGAGTACTTAAAATTTATCCATACATTCCTCCTTAATTTTTCATTTAAGGCTCTCTCCTTCCTCTCTCGGTCTCTTTCCTTTTCTGAGCAAAATGTACCATTAAGCATAAGCGAATATAAGAGAACAATATGCCTAACTATTCATGCTTAGTGGGGATGGATCGACCGACCGGCAAAATCTGATCTGCGGCAGTGTTTCAAAAACATAAGGGCGATGTGATGTAATGCGATCCAGAATGGCAGGATGGTAAAAAAAACTTCACTCAGCAGTACTTGTTACAACACACAAATTCTCTGAACAGTTTTAAACGCACAGAGGTAGTATAGGCACATGAAAGCATTTGAACCGCCTTGTCTTCAAGTTCAATTCATAAAACAAAGACGCTGGAAAGCAAGGCATTCCAGAATCGTAAGGATTCGCACGTTCCAATTACTCTGCTGATTTTCCCGTGTATAATAATAATTCCGTTCCCTAATTATTTCATTTTTCGATTTGACTTGGAGTCGCATTATGCCCCATATTCCTATTGAGATTTGGTTCAGTTGCGTCATTCATGCAAAGTAGGATATGCAATTGAGTGGATTTACACGTGGAATCCCAAGTAAGGATATATAATATCGCAATTCGTACTTCCCTAAAATATGTCTTTAAGTCCTTAATTCAATACTCTGGACATTGTCTTCCAGCAAAATCTCACGCATGAAATTGTAAGGGAAAGTGAAAGACAATTGAAGGGAACAAGGAACTAGTGGTGTGGTCCGTCCGAGTCACTTCAACTTGGCTCATACTTTTTACGCGAGTCACACATTTTTGGCTTAACATACCTTAAGCCATTGTATTCTTCTAGTTTTTATTGAAAGGATAGACTTAGAGAGGCATAAATACTTAAGCCATTTAAGGGGAAGACGGATATCCAATTTTATGTATATGATGGAATGGAAATGGGTGAATAGAATGAATGCATTACATTAGCGTAAATATATTTCACAACAACAGCACACGCATCCTTTCCTCTAAATATTTATTTTTGTTTTTCGTTAAAACTTTAGGTGAAAAAAATATGTTGTAACATGTATGCATTATAGAAGGATTTTTTTCTTTTCGGCTCGGTTGGTCTGGCCTGGTCTGGCTTGATGGCAGGAGGACGGATGGATATAATAATGCAATGCCTCCTTCTTGTGTCGTGCACTCTCTCTTGTGTTTAGCCTATTATTTTTGGTAGAATTAGTTAGGATTTCTACGTTATTATGTGCTTGAGTGCTAATAAAAAAATCCGCTGGCTGCTGCTGTTAGGTTTTAGGTTGTGCTTGCTCCTGTGAACTTAACAAAACTTCTCTTTATGTCTCTGATGGTTTGCTGATAGCAGAAGTGGTGGTAGTAGCGATCACTATGAAGTTGATGATGATGATGACGATATGTATTCGTTGAACAGTTTTAGTTTTTTTGAGGAAGAAGAAGGTGATGATGATAACGCTATGATGCGAAAGGATGAGGCAAAATGTAGCAACTCGAGCTAAAAAGTATTAATGGGTTTAAGTGAATGTGATGTGTTGTTGCATTCGTTCGTGATTTTTATTGGTACACATACACACATACAGGCTTAACTTAACCTCAGTATAAAGTAGGATATCGGAGATGGTAATGATCTTATTTTTCCCATTGTGATATAATATAATGATGAGCCGATCATCATTACAACTTGGGCATTGCCATTGCTGCTGTCCATGTCCTACGTTTCGTTAATTAGTCAAAGTGGTTTTGTATACAACATAGCTGCATTTTAGCGAGTTTTTCTCATCGTCTTGACTTTAATAAAAACGCTTAATTACACAGCGATGGTCATCATTGCTGGAATGGATAGTACAAGCATTAACGTGATCCTTTTACAATGTTCTTGAATTTTATGTGTGGTAACCTTCAGTCATTAATATGAAGTGAGTAATATCCTAATTAATATCTTGGAATTCTACTATCTATTTTAATTTTAGCAACTTCCCGTTAAATTTTAATGGTTTAGATAAAAGGCATCTTACCTTATGATTAGAAGAGCTCAAGTTCTGTTGGTGGTTACATCATGTGTGCAATTAAATTCAACGACCACCAATAAATTGACTAGGTGGTTGGAGCAAACGGTTAATTTCATGATGACACAGCTATTTTTCATTTTCTCATTGTACCGACTGGTAGTTCCTGGATTTTCTACAATATAATTTTATTCTGATTATAGTTAACTTAATCAGTTTTTAGTTAAGCAAGTAGAGTGTCTAATTTTTAATTGTAATGCAGTGAAAGCAAACAGTATATCAGCATCAGATGCTTCTCTCAGATGTTCTGTCAAAAAGCACCAGTACCGCTACCATGTAATACGAATACAATACGGGTGTATATGGAATACATGGTAAAAAGTAAAAGCATCCTACGTATTGGCAAATAGCGATGTATTTTTATATACCCTTTTCAAAGCACGTAGAAGAACAAGAGAAGAGCGCTTACGTTCAGAGGGTTTATAGGCTTTCTGACATGCCAAAAAATCAAGCGGCAAGCCAATCATTAGCTTTCACTATGCCTGATTGTTCAGTAAAAGTAGGGTTAACACAGGATACAAAGTGATATGCTGGAGTTCTGTCATTTCATGGACTTTTAAAGTTGTGATTCACAACTTGTGAAGCACTTCCAGGACTTCTGTTCTGACTGTTCCACTAGAAAGTTGGAAATGAATTAAAGACAACCTAAGTAGGTTTAGTAGTAAATTGTCTAAAATTGAATGAGTTAAAAAAGTTAAAACGACCAGAATCTATGAATGAATGAACCTGCCTGTATGTAATATGCGAAATGCATGTTCAAACAGTTGATTTACAAGAGAATGCCAGAAAAGTGCTGTTAGATTTGAGTTGGTTGATATGCGATGCTATGGATGATAGATGAGATTTAGATGAAATTGATTGAGGTTTTGCGTGGGGAGTGGCTGGTTTTGGTTGTTGGTGTTTTGCAAAGGTAAAAAATGTTGACTGATGTGGCAACAGACGACTTACCGACACGATATATGTTTTTGTTTGTTTGTGCAGGTCGGTGTACACACGAGTTGAGAGAAAGTTATAAGTTTATTCATTTTCAACTGCCTGTGAGTCTGAACTCTAAAACTGGAAACGAAAATGGAGGACGTTGTGGATTTGAGTGTAAAGTAAGTAACATTTTAACTTTTCATAGTCTTTAAGCGTTTTAAGTTAAAGAACGTCTTCACTCCACAAGATAATTAACTTCCTGTCCTTAGTTGGTTCTCAACAAGTAGGTTGTGAAGCTGACGACTTGTGGTATATTAACTGGTTTCAAAAGTTTGGACTCATGTGTTTCTTAAAATGAAAATGACATGAGTCAGAATATTGGAACTAACAACAAAATATTTAGCGACGGATAAAGTTTTAGGTTGACCTTTTCCTATTGTAACGTTTCATTGTGAAATGTTTGCCTTTTAGAAAAGACAGTCCTGCCCCAACGCCGACTCCTCGGCAGGATGTCATGTCTCCAGACACGACAGCCTTGGGAAGTGCTAGCCCATTCGCAATGCCTCCACTTAACTTGCCCCTGCCGCTAAATATTCCGCATTTGTCGAGTCTACCAAATCTAGGGTTACCCTTACCTCTAGCCGGTATCCCGCAGCTATCTGTACCTCCAGATCTAAGCCGTTTCATGAACATGCTGAGTGGTGCTGGAACAGTTGTTGGAACGACTGCTTCCTCATCGCGGGCGGAAGGTAGGGAAAGCTCATCAAGTACTGGCAGCAGCAGGAGTAGCTCAGCTGGAGTAGCACAATCATCCTCCCATTCTCATACGAACGCTGCTCACACTCATACTCTAATGCCAGCAGCGAGTAGTAGTCTATGGGGCCCGGGCAATGCTAAGCAAACATCCATTTCCGCTGGAATCAAGAGAAAGAAGGAGCCCGATACCTACGTCCCAGAGAAGAGCGTGGAAGTCAATAGATCCACTTTGCCAGTAAGAAGGAGTCTTCGTCCTAGGGCTGAAAGGAGTTATGCTGAGAGTCCAGATATTGTTGTGGATTATGAGGATGAGCCTCCAGCGAAAATCGCAAATGGTAATGGAGCTACCGTGAATGGTTGTGATGAAGAGTCGGATGATGATCCCGGAGAAATGCCTCCATTGCCTCCAGTTAAGGTAAACTGCAACATTTTGTTAAATAGATTAGTAAATATTTCAGTGTGTTAACGATTGATTTTGTCTTTTATTTAGGAACTGTCGGAAGAAGAAGTCAGGGATAGGGAGCGTAACCTCCGGAAACTGAAACAAAAACTCCGTAGCGAAGAAATGAAACTAGTCTTATTGAAAAAGCTGCGCCAATCCCAGCAAATGAAAGAGAACGTTTGTGTTCCCCCTTCAAATTCGAATACAGCTGGGACGAGTAATTCCTCCGGACAAAACTCTACAGCAGTGGCCAGTCCTAAAGGTGCTTCTCTTCACTCTTCCCTCACATCATCCCAATCCAGCTCCCAAAACAATCAACAATCAGCTCACTCCCAAGCCCACGCGAACCACAACCATTTGCATAACCTTCAGAACTTGCAGAACCTGCAGAATCTCCAAAACCTGCCTGGTCTGCACCCCCAAGCTCTACAACTTCCTGGTGTAAAGGGTAGAGCTTCTCCTAAACTCACTTCAAATGGGCCAAGTAGTAATGGATCAAGTTCGAGAGATACTGGCTTAAATCTCTCCCATTTAGGGATTGGTGGACTCTTTGGAAATCCGCATTTAGCCGCTTTAGGCCCTATACCTGGGTTGAACTTACCCACACCTCCAAGCTCCCACAGTAGTTCGCGATCTAATCAACAAAATAATCTCCAGAATTCTAGTAAATCCATGGGCTCTGCAAAAGTATCAACTCTTTTAAAAGGGGTAAGACTATTAAGTTTGGCTACTCCATTAATGAACTTCAAGCTTTAATTTTAAAACTAATTCTTTTATAAAATTCCAGCAACCTCCACCAGCGCGAAGCTCAAGTATGCATCATTCACAGCCTCCTCCGCCGCCTCTTATGATGGCTCCTCAACGTTCATCCAACACAAATATTCCGCAGCATTTGCTAATGGCACAACAATCTCTCTTAAGAGGTACGTCATTAAATTTATTGATAATTTTAATCAACATAATTAGAGTCAAAAGTATGAATGGTTAAAAAAAAATCAAAATTTGTTCTCCAAGGCTCTCGTGGATCTCAATCTGCAGCTAATATGATGATGGGATTCAACAATCCGCCCGGTGCAGTCCCCCCTCCAACACTTTCTCCGGCTAGTATTCAAGACAAATATGATAGACCAAAAGAAGCACATTCCTCCTCTAACGCTAGCGCTGCGCAGCAGGTAAAACCATATGTAAATGAAAATCATATTTAATTCCACCTCTTCATCAATTTAATTTAGTGAATTTATTTCTAAATTGCATAAATAAATGCTTTAAAGCTACGATATTTTCATTAAGCTATGGAGTAATTAAGGATGTTTGAAAAAAAAACGAAATGGTGACTTAACTGTGTTTGGAAGGAGATTCTATTGTAAAATTGAATTTTGTGCTGTCTTGTAAAAACCCAGCCTGCAATCTCTGGTACGAGCAGTGTGGAAGGGAAAAATGCCAGCTCAACCTCGAATTTAGTTAACGCTACTGTGACATCCAATTCTAACTCTAACATGATTGGTGTTGGTAATCAAAGCAGCAGTAATAGCAATAATTTGGGAGTGGGTTTGACTCCCTCCTTGGATCAGGTGGGTTTATCGAAAAGTGTGGACTACCTCTTTCTCGTTCTTTTATGTAAAGTATCTGTACAGTTTTCCCTCCCTTAGTAATGGCTGTACTTGAACGTAGAGAATGTAGAAAAAATAGTTTATTTTTCATACTCAAGCCCCTTATTAGACCTTTCTTATCTATGTAAGTACTAGTCCTTTCTGTATTGTAATTCGTATTAACCTGACTTAAAATCATACTCATACATGTAAAATGTCACGATGCCATGTCTTGTTAAAAAATAGCTGGACTGAATTTTGATCTTAAGGTAATTGGCAGATATATGGGGCATTCAGACAATTAAACCTGTGGATCTGAATTGCCGTCAAATGAAGCTAAAATCGAAACGTTTTGACGACTTTGACCCAAAACACTTTGTACAATTTGTATTTTGACAGACGTTGCCAAACATATCCCAATTTACATCAATTTTCAGCATGAATATTGTAACTAATTAATTATGTGTTAGAAATAATTTAGACGCAATACTCTTCTAGAAATGTAGTTAAATTATATTATGTATAGATTATTAAACTGTAGATTATTATTAATATTTATTGACTCACTAGTTTCAGGAACTTAATCGTATGTATCGTCAATCATTATATGTACACTAATGAACTCGTTCTACTAGTATCAATGAAAAACTTATTAAATTAAGTAAAAGTTGGTTGAGTAACATTCGAGTAGACTTAACAAAATACATTATGCACGGCTTACTTCACCAGAGAATAATTATTTTCCTGTGTAATTGTATTTTTAATTTGTATGTGCTCTTTAGTATTGTAGCTGCGCTTAGATCTTTGTGCACTTTAGAACTTAAAAATGCAAAATGTCTCAAAATATAGTTATGTTTAATTGATGCTTCTTTTTAAATTTAGGCTGAGAGACGACATAGACTCTCCACAGCCCCGGTGGCAGCGGTGACAGAAGATGAGACTCCTGCTCAGAAACAGGCCGCTGCGAAGCTAGCTTTGAGAAAACAGTTGGAGAAAACTTTGCTCCAGATTCCCCCACCTAAGCCCCCTCCACCAGAGATGAACTTCATTCCAAACCCGAGCAATATTGAATTCTTGGCTTTGATTGGCTTGGAATTTGTCGTTGATTACATTACCAAAGATCCTAATATTCCTTTTGTGAGTCCGGAACCGTTCTCATGTTCGCAGTGTGGTACTGACTTCACCACCACTTGGAAATGGGATAAGAGCACCAAAGGTAATCATTTTAAGAATTAGATATTAAGAATTTAATTGTGTTTGTATAATGACCTGAGTTTTCATTTAGCTTCGTCTTCTGGGAAAGTAATATGTGAGCAGTGCGTGACCTCCAATGTAAAGAAGGCTCTGAAGGCTGAGCACACGAATCGCTTAAAGACAGCTTTTGTTAAGGCTTTACAACAGGAGCAAGAGATTGAGCAACGGCTGGCTCAGGGAGGTTCTATAAATGACTCGATTAATTTAAGCGGGAATAATAATGGGAGGAATGGATCCACTCCATCGCCAAGTAGTGGAGATAGACAGTCCCCCCAGGTGCAGTCAGCGTCTAGGAATAGGACGCCGACTCAATCTCCGGGTCTTGCTCCGCCAGGAATGTCCTTACCTCAGTTGCCTCTACCGTTGGCGATGATTAGGAATGAACAGAAATATCACCAGGTTTGAAAAAGTTTTAAATAATTTTCAAAATGTTATCCGACAAGTTTGGAGTTTAATGATTAATGATATCTGTGCACTAATTAGGAAAAACAACGCGAGCGAGAACAGCGAGAACGTGAGAAAGAGTTTGAACGGGAGCGTGAAAGGGAGCAAAGGGAGAGGGACCGTGAAATTCGCGAGCAGCGCGAAAGAGAACAGAGAGAACGCGAGCGAGACAGAGAACAGCGAGAACGTGAACGTGAACAGAGGGAAAGGGAACGCGAACTTACCAAAGCCTTTGTCAAAGTAATTGGAATAGAATAATATAAAATCCTGATTGTTATTCTCTGAAATGTGATTTTAATTGGCCAACTTATTGCTATTTTCTTAGGAATCTCACCGTGCTCCACAAGTGCGTGACACGCGTGGTTCGTCCTCTCATGCGCACAACTTAAGTCGGCATTTTAACAATGAAACCCAACAGCAAGCTTTGCAGGCCTTACAACAGGCGCAACGCCAAGCGGAGGATGCTGCTTTGGTCGCTGCTATGGCGCAAGTCCAACAACAGCAGCAGCAACAACAACAGGCTCACTCTAGAGAGCAGTCTTCACATAGTGGAAGTAGTCGCGGTTCGAAAGGGAACTCTTCAAAGGTAAATTTCTTGGCAGGATGTCCACCTCCATCATCCACCTCGCATCTGTTCTTTAGAGATCCACAATACTCCGCTCTAAATGCTATTCTGAGTCAGAGTCAAAATCAAAGTCAGACGATACCAACAAGCTCAAATCAAAACCAGCATCAGCCCAGCAGGCGTCGTCAGGCTGATGCTTCCCGGAGTCAGAGTCAGAATCAGAGCCAAAGTCAAGTTCAAAATCAGGCACAATCACAAAACTCCATTCTAGAGCAGTATAATCAGCAAATGAAGCAAAACGTACGTGATGCGCCAGAAAAAAAAACAACAGAAAACAGTAGTTTTTTCAGTAGTTTCCTCCTTGATATTTTTTCTCGTAGTTCTCTAGTTGTTGCGTTCTCGCTGGTTGTACTTGGCCTGAATTTAAATTGAATTGTGTTGGATCATGAAAACAAAGGACTAAAGATTGATCCTGTACACTTCACTGATCGATTTGAGTTTCCTTTGTAGATAGATGCATTCGTAGATAAAATAACCGTAGCTGCAGTAGTTAGTTGCAAATTAGACTACACTTGAAGATTCTAGTTAAACTTGCACTTCAAATTATTTAATTGTAGTATTAGTTCAATTTAAATATTTTGGTGAAATTGGTGTTATTGAATGAATTTTATTTTATAGGACCTCCTCAAGCAAATGTCTAAGCAGCAGAGGATAGATGCGGAGGCCGCTGCAAAGTTTGCTACGGCTATGGGAGCAGCTGCGGCTGGAGGAAGTCCAGGGGGATTGCCAGCGTCTGCAGTGGCAGCGGCGGCTGCTTTGCAAGCTGCCCACCAACAAATGCTAAGGATGCCTACGGGCCAGTTGCCTTCTCTTCCAACGCATTTATTACCGTTCTCGCCTCTTTTGTATCCGTACCAGATGGCTATGGCTCAGGCACAGGTGAAATAACGTTTTTTAAAATAATTTTAGCACCTGACTTATTTTTAAGTTAAACTTAAATCAATTTTAATCTTTTCCGTTTTTTTCTAGCAGGCTGCAAGCGGAAAAGCAGTGACTCCGGCTTCACTAGCGGAACTACAAAGACAGGCGGAGAGCTTGCAGCAGCTCCAACGCCAATATCTTCTAGACATGATCCCTAACTCTAGGAATTTACCACAGAACTGGAAGACTTAAATGCTTCATTCTCCTCTTTAACTGAATATTTAAAGTAGTTTTTATATGTTCCCTACAAAAAAAATGTTTGTGAACGAAGAAATTTTCCAGAAAGGGAATTTGTGCACTTTAATGAACCGTTTACTTTACTATATGGCTGGATCTAGTTTTAGGTATTTTTGTTAGCTTAGCTGCTTTTACAAATAGGTTAAGTAGTGATATCACTGTATTATAAATTATAATTATTAATTATGTTAGGTACACTATGAAGTGCGTTATCTAAGCATAAGATATTTAAAGTTAAAATAACATGAACCTGTTTTTCATTTTTCCGAATCAATAAAGGCGCGTTTCGCGTTTTTAATTCTTGTAAAAAGATATATGTAATGTTGGTAGTTTATATCAGGCTTAGATTTTTATAGTGAAGCATGAATAAAGTGTTTTGGTTAACGTTTTACTGCTGATTGTTTTGTTGGTGATGAACTAATTTAACTAAAATGTTAAGAAACTATCCACCTTTAAATAAGCTTGGGCTGCTGGTCTGGTGTGGTGTCTCTAATATACGTACAAACAATAATTTATTATGTAATTGATGGATTTTTGAACCCTAAGCAGAAGAAAAAAAATATATAGTTTGAACTTTGAACCGGTGACCTACACTTATGGCATGTGTCCAAGGAAGGTCTATGGTTTAGGGTAGGATGGATTCATAACGTTGTGAAAGTCTTGAAAGGAGTTAGGTCAATCAATCAAATCTCTAAGGAAAATTCGGAGAGTATGAAGGAATTGATCTATAATACCCAGCCCGAACCCAACCCACTGCCTTTTTATAGCACCCCCGTCATGTTATGTCACGTCAGCATTCACATTTTCTGCGCGTCTTTCAAAACATTCTGGGAAGAAATATTTTTTTGATGAGGTTTTCTTTCAATTTGAATTGAAGGCTTTTAATTAGGCTTGAGTTAAGTTCGCTGAAGTAATTTATTATGTTGCGATTGTGAATTGAGTCAAGAATAAAGAAACAAAATTAATCCTTTTGTTGAAATTATAAAGAGCTACAATCTATTTATTCGTCTGGAGATTATTGTTTGAAATAATTTTTTTGGTTTTATATGTTTCTAGATATAATCGATAAAATGTATACAAACACCGTATACTGTAAAGTGAAAAATTATAAATATCTTGGCAAAAGCAAGCAAAATATTCACAAGAATGTTGATTAATAAAGGAGAATTCCAGTGTAAGTAAATACACTTGAAAAACGCGAGAAGTACATAAAAGTGGATTAAGGTTTTCAGTTTTCACTCATTTCTACTCTGCATACTGCATAATACGCGTTTCGAATTTCTGCGGCAAGTTTGAATTTCTCATTCTGAATGTTAACACCTACATTCGTTTTCTTTATGTTTTCTATTTTTGTTAGATAGTATAGATAGCTAAAATGTGGCGTAAGAATATTTTCGATATTTTTAGGCATCACTTGATATAAACGCGTTGAAGTGTCATAATTTTTATTAGCCTGGTTTATTCATAACAAACAGCGAAAATAAAAATGCACGTAAATACAAGATACGTATTATACACTGCAGGTTAGCGCGATGAAGTAAAAAAGAGTACTATAGAATGTAGACGTAAACACATACATATATTATGTACCATGTTCCTCATTCATCAAGTTATTAGACATTAGTACATTTAGTTTTACTCTTCAAATTATTTGACTAAACAATAATAATAAGAAAATTAGAATTAGCAAATAGCGAAAGTTTGGATTAGTAGATCAGACAAGGATTAACAAAAAATTTAAACAGGCATATATTCATATTTTTAGGTATCATATTGGACAGTTAAATGCAGAATCATTATCATTTTACCCTCAATCATTACTTCATATTATTTTGGAATATATGGATTTCTAGTAATTCTATTTTGTAGAAAACTTTGTATTTGGACGAGGCAATAAAATGTTATACATTTTCTCCTTTCTCTGTTAAGTGGAGTAGAAAGAACCGTTTCTTACTTGCACTTTTCCGTTTCAGTTTTTCCAGCAAATTAAAAATATGTATTAATTATACATTATTACTAACATTAGCAGTACTTTGACCATCCACTGTCACAAAAATATTCTTCTCTGTTTGCATAAGTCATTAACTAGTGTAAAGTATTTATATTTTTTGAGATTTTCATTTTACAAGCGTTGGATCCATTTTAGTTTACAAGAGGCTTTTTATAAGGCGCGACTATTTCCTTTGAAATAAGGTAAGTTTCACTGTTCCGTCACGGGGACTTTATCGTCCTTGATTATTTCGCCTTCACCCTTTTTGACATCTTCCATCACAGGTCCCTCTTGCTGCTGACCTTTAGGTCCTGTACTCCATGAGACGAGTTCCTCTTCCTGGGATTTCTTTTTCGCTTGCATTCTGTTATATTCATCAATTTCAGATTGATATTTTGGAGTGGTTATTCCAAGGTAGTATGCTGCCGTGCCTCCCATTCCTTCAAGAACTGTGAGGGTCTTGGAACCAGCTTTGGTAGACATGTGACGAACGTACTCGGGCCAGTTCATTTGAGACTGTAATCAAACGATGAAAAGAAATTTTTGAAAATGATATTCGTTGCAAACTATGGACTCTAGAAGAATAATTTCATAATTGAGAAGGATTTATCTTTGATGTACAAAAACTCAAATTTTCTCACTGTATCAACTGGAGACGCCGAATCTAGTTTATTCGCCACCACACTTTTCACCATAGGTTCTACGCTATCCCCGCTATCCCCTTGATGGCTGTTATCAGTGGCGTCATCCTCATCGTCAAAATCTTCCATGGTACTTCCATCTGAGAAGTAGATCACCTTCTTTTTCCGTTTAGCTCCAGTACCATTCCCTTCTTCAGACATATCCTTCAGTTCAAGACTAGTCGCACCGTTTTCCATCATCATCGCGGGGACTGGAGCGTCTTGCATATAAATTTGCTAAATGAATGATATAAAATAAATTAATCAAACTCCTCAATACGTTCCTCACCATAAAATATCGAATGAAATAAATAAATTTACCCCTCCCGATGAATAGCTTTCCAGGGCAGATTTTATTTCCTCTTTTGGAAGCACAATTCAAAATTAACAAGTTGTAAATACTTTTAATCAAAATATATCCATTATCTAAGGTACGTTCCAAGCTATGTGTATAAATGCGCTGTATCGTGTTGTGTGTTAGTGTTAACGCTGTTGTTTTTTGTGGGTCAATATCTACTAAAATATTTACTAAACTTTAATTGCGCTGTATCGTGTTGTGTGTTAGTGTTAATGCTGTTGTTTTTTGTGGGTCAATATCTACTAAAATATTTACTAAACTTACTTAAGCAGGAAACTACACACGTGCAATACGTCATGTATCGAAATATCCTTCTTCAGAGGAAAAAATCTACTGAATCTGACTCATTCACTACAATATTATGTAGATGGTTGGGTATCGGAATTCACAACATCACATCACACTCACTCTATCTAAACAAAACTCTACGGTCAGACTCTAAAAAGATCATCTTGAACATGTAATATTCCATCCCAGGATATACTTATTAATGGATATGATCATAAAAAATGAAGATACAAGGCATTTGTAGTAGGGAAGGACGTAACACTCTCGCCTTCGTCTACGAATTTTTATATCTAATTCACTATACTAGTTGCAACCTGATCATAATTTTACATAAAATTTTAGCACAGTCGTAAAAAGGAGAAAGAATTGACTACGACCTCAGTAATTCAGTATCTTTTTAGATAATGCAATTAATCGTGCTGGAATTAGAATGGGAAATGGTTATGAGACTGAGTACATGTATGGTGGAGTCACTTTCTGGACGGCAATTTCAGATCTAACACCTACGCTCACTTATGGTACATATAGTTTCCCACTGAATTCCATATGCCACCATCCTCATCGCACCGGAACTTGTTTTTACACTTCTTGCATGTTACATTCTCACGCGAAAGAAAGCAAAGGGATTTTTCCCAAGTAGAAAAAGCAGAATGTGTGCGTGTGCAAAATTCCTCAACACTAAATCAGTAAATGTGCTAGAACTTGACGGTTTGTTTAAACTAGCCAAACATTTCCTAATTTGGCCATTGGATAGATTTATGCTTGACGTTTGCTCTATAGAAATCATTTAAGGAGGTATAAACATGCCATGTAAAAACTCCTATAGGATTTTGGAGGTTACTTTAATTAATACATGGAAGCTTTCTCAGTCACATACCTAATCTAATATATGACCACTGCTGGAGAAAAAAATTAAGTTTGATTTTACTGAGAACCTACAGTTCCACAAGGGACGATTCAGATCAAACGTTTGATTTTCTAACATTGTGGGATAGGGGAAAAACCCT
>JAANSQ010000799.1:0-19055 GCA_036850885.1 Lepidocyrtinus dapeste | reverse complement strand
ACAGTTAAAACTTCTGCTCGCTCCATAATGTTCAATATCTCTGGAAAAAGAATTCAATCAGCGAAAAAAAGCTTTCCAGATGAAACTAGATAATCACTGACGAGTCAAATTGAAGAGAGTACGAGATAATATTTCAAAGAGAGGAACAGATACGACCCCAGAAGCATAGACGAGTTAATGTTAAAGTCCTATATTCCAGGACTGACTACACTGTTTTCAGAACAGAAAGTAACATTCGAGTTTGGGTTGCATACGTTCTACCCTAAAGTGTGGTAGGAATATCGCTTATGATTTGAATGAAGGACGTTCTCTCTCCAGCGCGCACCAAACACCAAACTTTAGAATAAAATGTCGGCAGAGCAAGTCCATATAGAATCAAGAGCGAAACATCACGTTGTGCGCACAACGAAACAAGTTGCTGTGCATTTTGTACACATATCAAGTCACTCACTCACACGCAGAATAAAAAAATGGCAATACTACCAACCCTATTAAAACTCTTATAAAATGTTTATAATGTAACTAGTTTTTCTCTTGGAGGGTATTTATGAAAACGTGTAAAGTTACTTTGGCTCAACCCACCTTCCACTACTGTAGACTTTCACCGATGAGCTCTCTCTAGAGTCTAGAGTTGCAAGAGTCTAAAATCTGTACACTTTCCATAGTCTCCTTTGATGAAAGGTGAAAAAATATGGGACTTTGACAAACAAAAATTGCAACAAGTGTCCACAAGGACTAGAATCATTTTTGTTCTTCCTTTTTTCGCACATGAGACAGCGAAACGTAATAAGTTTAAGTTTTTTTCTCTCCCTACCAGCTTTTATGCTCATACACGAACAACCTGACTGACTGAAAGCCGCCGCTATACTGAACCTTGGATACTCAAGAGACTCGAAGCAAACTACGCCACACACAGAACACCCAAACTAAGTTAGCATGAGAGCAGTGTTGTGAGAGCATCGTACATCGTACATCGAGCAGCAGCCAAGGAATTGAGTTTGCTAAAGTTTACTTTCCTGCTTTTATGTATGCAAAGCATATAATGCTCAATTTCTTCTTAGGCATATTACATGAGTGGAAAAAAGAGATGCCACGAAACTACATATCCCGTATGCCTCGTATGGTTTGCAGAAATTGAGACGGAAATGCCTATACGTATCTTTAAAAAGAAACAGAGCTTTTTTGCAGTTTTTTTTCCAGAGCGTAAAACTACGCAGCAAAAAGGAAAAACTAAGGGCAGAAAATTCTGATGCTTAATATGCATGAGGTTTCTACATTTATACAACTTATTGCAAATTCTCTGATGTGACCGACGTCCTAGGGAAAAGACTAGCTACTACTTAGGTTGTTCTATTTGCGTAGCTAAAATTGCATTTTGCGATTCAGTTGCATGGAAAGCAATTCCACCACCATGGCTACAGGGCGCCCGACCATTTAAATTTTTATGGATTATATCAGATCCACAACCAAAGTGTAAAATGTAAACCTCTTGGAGATATTTTTCAGGAGATTAAGAAATTGGAGATTATTTTTACAAAGTGTAGAGTATACAAGGGCTCCAGTGGAGGAGTGTTATGGACACAGTGGGTCAAGCGCATTTTTTTCTCTAGTTTGGTTTACATATTGCATATACGCATAGACATTTACACGTTTAACGCTTTCGCATATGCAAGAAATACTCTGGGAGCGCGTCATGTAATTGGTGGTAGTTGTGGTATCATCCATGTGCTTTTTTTAGCGTTGTTAAAAAGGATAAAACTTTGAGTTCTTTGAGTGTTGAGCAGTTTTTGTTGAATGTGCGAATACATCGTATTAAATAGAATCACGCCATAGAAAAGGCAAACCACTCACAATCAAAATCAGTACGGTTACAGTCTTTTGTGTATGGACGTATGAAGCTTAGCTTTTAGCCCAAGATTTCTTTCACGTTTTGCACAACTGCCAAAATTCTCATATTTCTCAAGATGCGAAACGATGTTTAAAGTTTAAGGGGAAATGAGGAATGCTTTTCTGAAAGTAGGTATGCTAGTATCGTGGACATAGTTTTGCTCCTACGGACCACGCCACAAACGGGTCGAATATAAAAGTGTAAAATGCGGGTGAATTTGATTTTTGGATATGTGGCTGAGCTCTCTTATCATTTTGGCAGATGCAACGAGTCATCAAGTGCATGCTTTTCCCAACTAGAATAGATTTTTAAATGTGACCGTTTAAATTTTTTATTTGTTGGGCCGAGAAATGTGAGAAAAATGGTCTTCTCTCCAACCAATTCTTTTAGGTAAACAGTGACAACGTGGATGTGATTTTGATTACGTCTCAAATCGCCTCAGTAGCACATGTATTTTGTGTACAAAACTTACACGGTCGTAACAACAGCTTAACCGCCCATACCAACTAACCCTAGTCGCATGGATTGGTTATTAGTTGGTTTATGTAGCAGAATTACATGAGTTTTGGCAACTCGACTTAGGTACAATTACAAGGAAAAACGTGCCAACACTGTAAACATGTAAGTTGGCTGGGTGTTTTGATGTTACATAACACAAGTGTGACGACTCTGAGGCGAAATAATGTTTGAAGTCACATGTTCCGAGTCAAATTGCGTTTCACGTAATATTTTCCTCTAAGTTATTCAATTTCCGGGAAATGGTTACCGAACATGTAGAAAATTCGGGTTAAATGGATGGATTAAGATGATGAGTTAATAAAATACTAAACGCGATCCAGAATTCCAGAGATTATTTTTCTTATTGCAAACACGATACGTATCAGTTACACCAAGACTTGGGCGCACAGGAGGATTAAGTGTAAGCATAAGCTTACAGAATTTCTATATGGGTCTCAATAGTAGAGAAAGTCGAGGAGGAAATCTAAATCTTGATACTAGCAAAAATTTATCGAGGAAGAATTTAAATTAGTTCATACTAATCCGGTTCAATCCAAACTAGAAGAATTTGCAACCTGAACCTAGTCAGTATCATTATATTTAATTGAAAGCAGAAGGATTTGCAAATTTGCACCTTGTAAATATTCAATACCCCCAACAGTCAAAGATTACGTCACCTTAGGATTCCGCTTACTCTTCGGAATGAATAGTATAGCCGGCTTGACTTGTTAATAATAATGGCTTATCGCATGCATAATGCATGTTAATTATGTGAGGGATGACTCCGATGAGTTCCAATCGGAGTGTTGGTGTAATTACGTAAACTTTGAATTGCAATCATTAAAATGTTACTAGCTAAAAATAGCTTCGAGAAAATAATTGTTTTTCTTTGTATGATTAGTACTCAAATTTCCTTTTTACGTGAATGTTCGAGAAAATGAGTAATGCTGGAGAAAAGTCTTGAATACGTTTTTCAAAAAACGTGACTCTCCTTCTCAGATTGATTGGAAGAGGATACCTCTGGTCAATATAGTTATTTTCCGCTCGTCACGTTATCAAATTTTAACAGTGTAATCAGAGAGGATGAGTATTAGTTCAATGTCTGATTCAGCAGAGAAGGAGTTGTCCCACTTGCCCCCATCATCATCAGCAGAGAATGGAGCATAAGCTTTTAGAAGTAAGAGAGAGGTGTACTAATCAATAAAAAAGTGGGAGGAGGGGAATATTAAGCACTAATGATTGCAGATAAACATTAATGCTCCCTGGTCTCTATCTCTCTCACTGGATGTTCAAGTGATCTTGACAAGTGAAATCAAGCCAAAGCCTAGTCACGATGAAACATGACAGCCGACCTGTGATTCTGGTATCAAATCAAAGGATGACGAATTGATATTTTTACCATGTAGCAACAAAAGCCAAAGCTAAACCAAGACCACATAATACGTTATTTGAGTATTTAATGCTCGCGTGTAACACTCTTCTTGCACTAATTGAAAGAGGATTACACCTTAAGCAACCTTAAGCATTCGAAATGGGAGTGAGAATGAGAGTAGTTGGTGTTTGCCACGGATAAACGAACGAACGTAGAGCTGTAAAAGAGTAAAAATGATCTATTCCAAATTCGCGTTATGTAATCATCCTCATGTAACCGAGTTTTGTATTTACTATCTGCTAATTGCTCTTTACACTCTCCGAGACTGTTGGGGGTCTACACTTTACAAGGCTTGTTTAAGCTGAAAGACTGCAAATCAATTGTCGCGTTGATGCCAAATACACATTTTACAGATATATCTGTCTCCAAGTCTCCAACCATATTTTTCAGCAGAAATCAGTACAGAAACATCTTCGGCAGATTGTAAATCAAAAGATTTTAACTGAACAATAATAATAACGATGTCCAGGTCGCAGTTATTATATTTTTCGCTATGCTAGGGCAAAGGTTGTCAATATTTTAATTAATATTACTTCTGCAAGTTACAATTATCGTTTACCTGCTCAATGCTAATGATGCCCAGAGATTAGAGATGCTTTTAAATTTATGAAATATGAGAGTTGATTGGGCAAGCTCAATTTATTAAAACACTCTGCTTGTTTAAAAATTTTGCATAAACACTAAGTTCGTTTTTATTTCTCTGTCGGGCGTCTGGCGTCACTTGGCCTGGCCTTCATAATCCTACAGTCTTAAAAAAGAACTAACTTATTGATTATCTCTACAAGACTACAAGAGCGGTTAGAACGAGAGAGATGCTTATCATTCAAAGAAGCATCGCAGTTTTATGACGTTGCTTAAACTAGAATGTAATCCAAATCGTAAAAGAATTCATTCATGTAAGCCTACCAAGTTAGATTCTTTTGGCACTGGCCTATCACCATCAGATTAGCTTCATATCTTCTGCATGTTCATGAGTATCCTACTAATAATCCACAGGAGGGAAAAGTCTGATTTATAAATAAAACCTATTTAATCCACGTGGACAAGATAGACTACTGAATTTTGTTGAAATGTTGTTGTTGTATATTTGCGATAATCAATTCTGGGAAATTCAAATTGCAAATAGAGAAAAAAATCGCGAGTTGTATTTAACTTGCTTGCGAATTCAAGATTGCATACAGACACAACCAAACAAGAATTATTTTTGCGTTCTCTACAATTTCAGTGTTTCTTTAGTGCGGCTTGTGTTTTTATTGTATAACGACGATGTTGTAACATTCCAACATTCTAGCAGAACAAGAGCAGTGTCCCAGCAGAAAAAACTCTTCATTCTTAAATATTTGAGCATTGCGTTTTTGCGAAAAAATCAAGTGAAGCTTTTACAAGTGTTTTACGCAAACACGTTTTTTACTATAAGTTCCCCTCCTGTTTTTTCGTCCCGTTTGGTTTTCTGTTTGCTGGTGCTACTCAAGGGTGTAAAAATGATACTGAGTACACGCGGAGAAACAAAAATAACACTACAAAGTATGCAAAGTGTACAAACTACAAAGCTTTGGAGGCTTTTAATGGGTGCTCATTCACAAAATTAGATTCATTCTTCTGGGCTCTGGAATGTTTGGTCTGTTTACAACCTCAATTTGTTTGGTTTATGCAGGAATTACGAATAACAAGCTCCTGTTGCTCAGAGTGGATGGCTTCTTCCATGTTTACACAAATACGTTGAGAAAGAAAGTGGAGGGATTGTGAAGTAAAAGGAACGAAACAGTTGTTTTGGTTTTAATGTCCCTTTTTCTAAATGTTGCAGTGATCAATGTGTTATCATTTCCTTATCCAATACGGAAATCAATATAGTCGGGTAAAACTAAGGACCAACTGCTTTCTTTCAACTATGCTCTCATTTCATCGGTGATGTTCGATTGACTTGGCCTTGGAAAACATGAAAGCTATCATGTATTTAAAAAGAAGGTGAGTAAGGAAAATGGATCAGTGGGAGGATATCAATTACCCAGTTGAGGAAATACATTAATTTCCTGCTTTAATGCAAACGCTTTCATGAATGCGTTTCTATATGATCGGAATGGCTTCGACTAGTGAAGTACAAATAGAATGTAACTTGGAGTTTGGAGGAGAAAGCAGAGTATAAGCTAATGATGATGATGGTCGTTGTGATGGGAACATATGTGGAATTGATGTAAACCTTGAGACTACCTCTACCACTTACGCCATACCAGTGGAACTTTCCTCTCTTTCACATTTTCCTTTGCACGTGCACTCCACACGTGACTCCAATACTACATAGATCTTTCCACTTAACCTTGCACTATGCTATACAACTCACTTGGCTAAAAATTCATCGCGAGGACATTCGGTATAAGTTTTTGAAACAAAATTTTAAAATGAATTCAGCATAAATTTTTGAACTCAGAAGAAACTTAAGCTGAAACTCAGCAAGATCATGAATTTTGATTTGTACCAGGTCGTCAGTTTCCATTTACAATTCTGAAGAAACCCATCAAGAAATGTCACAAACCTGAAAGTTAATTTAAGCATTGAGGACTGCAATATAGCTACATACTTTTATGACCACATATAATTTCCTAAGGGTTATTTCCGGCACATCCGGATCGGTTCGCAAACAACTTAAAGCTCTCAGGATTTGAAATTCTTTCAGTGTGCTAAGGTTTTTTATTTGAACCAATGAAATAGTCTATTTTATCTAGGGTCTAGGACAAGGAAAAAATATACTTTCATTCCTTACGGGGGAATTTCAGACGTGACAATTGCTTGGAAGTAAACTCCATTCGGAATTGGTGCTTTTAGGTTTCACAAAGTAGCTACGAAAAATTGCATATGCGCTCTTCGTACTTGGTTTTGTAAACGACTACACACCAGCTACCAACCAACTAAAATTTTCCTTCAGAAACTGTGAGTGCTTTAGCTTTGCATGACCTAAAAAAATCCCCTCTTTGAGTAGAAATCTCGTTGAAGATTCCATTCTGCAATTTCCAGAGAGTGTGTGTGCTCATGATAGCGTGTCATATTATTATTACGTTATGCTTCGCAAAAAAAACTCGCAACTCGCAGGAAAGATTACTACAAAGGAGGGAAGGAAGGAAACATTACAAGAGAAGACGTACGCTGATGCTTCGCAAAAAAGTGTTCTTTTAGCGATATACCACGCCATACCATGATACTATGCCACTAACAGTACGACCACTCACTCTCGTATACTCACAAATTTTTTTTGCGTCTTAAGATTTTACTTCATGACGACGATGGAATACTATGTGGTTCATGAGATGACTTGGATGAGTTGATAGCAAAAATAAAAGAGAGGTGTGCTTCAACTTGGAAGCATCACCTAGTCTCTTGTGAGTGTAATGGAATGCATGGATTGCAATTGTAACCCTGCAAAACTTTAACCCGAAGACCTACATCAAACATGTATGAGTAGGTATGCATCTGTAGTATTTCGAGCTTTTAGGTTTAGCAAAGGATGATTAAACTTCCTTTTAAAAAGTAAACAGAGCATCTGTACCAAACCAAGTGATGCTGGTGTTATTTCGCCGGGTAAAATTCCATTCCACCTTTTGCTGAAAAAACTTTATAGATTTACAACTTTCCCAAGGATTTTGCATTTGGAAAATAGTGGGATACTTTCAGGAGAAAATAAATTGGATTCCAATTTTTCGAGATTACACAGCGGAAGTGATGGGAACGATGGGGAAAAAGTTTCAACAAATAAGTTTTTGACTACAGAAATTGCTACGAAGAAAAGGTTTCATTTTTTAGATCAATTTACTTTAAAAATGATCTAGCAAAAAAAATTGGAATGATATGAAAGCAATACCTAACAAAAGTAATTAGAATCTTCTCAACTGTCTGAAAGCATGACGCATTAAGGGAACCCATCTTTGGTCCTGTGGTAGGCGCTTTTTTCGATGATTTCTTAGCAATACACGATAATTAATGGTAAGTGAGCAATTAATGCAACCTGTTTCTAATCAGATTCAATTAGACATCTCATTTTGAACATATCAACTGCGTCAAAATGTACCTTGTACTACTACACTTGACTCGATTTTGGTCACAATTTACTGCATAGAAAAAAGATTCATTAGACTCATGAGGGTTTTGATGAGGAGGTTAGGCCAGCCGAGCCACACAAAATTAATTATAATTGGCAGTAGGAAATTGATGCAAAATTATGTTGACAAAATGTGCCAAACCCATTGTTTTTGATAGGCGCCCATACCTAAAACATAATATCGGATGATGATCTACAACTTAACAGATTGTGTGATTTCACTCGCTCATGGAGTGAAATTGTTTAAAGAAAGAGACTTAGACTATTGGCCTTAATATAAGTTCGATAAAAGTTTCCGTTTGAAACAAATGTTTTTCATTTATTTAGTATAAACAAAGCAAACAAATTTAATGTTTTCATATTGGCTCTGTTTGAAATTCCACGTAAGACATCGCTCTCAATGATGATAAAGTCATTTATTTTTATGGGCATCTTTCGTACGCGCTGATGATATACGTTTTAATTTAGTGTACTAAATATTTTGCAACACAATAGCTATTGTTTCCACGATACAGTGACTATATAGTCATAGCCCAACTTTAACTACGTAAACCTAGGTCGGTTAATGTCGATTTTATGAGTTTCTTAGCTAAGAAGGCTATTTTTGCCTTTGACACGTCAGACTTTTGAAATTCGCGAAAGAATTTACGTAATTTTCCTTGAATATTACATACAATGGAATCCTGAAATTAAATGCTTTGGCTGCCTCAAAGTTCGAACCCAATGAACCCTTTCCATTATAAAAATAGATGAGCAGTAATTTCAAATTACGCAAACTTCCCATGTAATTCACATAAATTCCGAACTGGGAATTTTGAATATGTGAGGTCATATTTAGGTGATAAAAACCGCAATAAAGTCAGAAACTTATTGCATCGACTCGAAGTACAGTATTTTGCATTCATTTTGTATTGTCACCAAAAATATCGTTTAAAAAACGACTGGACCTAAAGCAACAGGTTCGTTTAACTTTTTGCGCAGTTCGACTCACGCATCTAATGTATCCATTTGGTCAAAATAATATGATGATTACGGGTCTAAACAGTACCTCCTACAATTTTGCAAAAAAAAAATTTATGCAAGTATGTAAGAAAAGCCCTAATCGAATGCCTGCATTTACTTGCCTTAGCCTGTGGTTCTAGCTGATTCCTTCAGAATTCCATACAATCTCACCTTTCGATGAAGCAGTAAGACTTGAGCTAGTTTATCTTAATTAATTCATCGAATCACATTTTTGCTTTCTGCTATTGACGTCAGCAATAACCTACTACTACTAAAGCGGTTAGATTAGAGTCTATAGGCAAAGCTAGGAAAAGAGAAGGTTTTAATGTACCAAAGGGACCGTTCATAGAATATGTTCATGTTAGTCATTAAAAGTGTTTCTGGTATAAAACATTATGTTTTGAAAGATGCTTGTAAATTACCGGGGTATTATAGGAAATTGGTCAATCGTTGTCGCCTCTCCCCTCTTGGACAATGTGTTTAATGAACGTTCCCTAAACAAGTAAATTAAATAGTTTGACTCACCGGACATATGTTTGATTCTTTACAATCAAAAGTTGTACACGGCAGGATTCTCCAATCAGGAAAAAACCAGTCTGTAAACAAGAGTTGTTTCATAGATTACACACAAATCCTTAACCTTGCTAGAGTTTAAAATAATAAGATACGCACATGCCTATACTGCCTACCTTTTCTAGATTTAATTGTACCTAAGCGAGCAGTTTTTTTAGCCAAAGAAAAAACTTAATTGTGGTCTCTCCTCTGGTAGTAAATCTATCGGCATTTTATCACGATCAAGAGTATTTACAAATCACTAAATCTCTTCGCATCTCTCCCTGGATAATATTTATTCTTGACTCACTCCTGCCCTGATTTATGTAAAATGTATGTTATGCGATTAACTTGATAAGTGACTCACATTCTCAATCAGATTAAGACCATTTCTATGCTTTATTTTACGCAGTAGATATTATTTTCATCCTATTCAATTCTATCAAGGATTCTTGGAATTTATTGTGCGAGTGTGTAACTATTGTTGCCAAATGCGCAGTATTAAAGTAATTAAGGAACCTGCTACATCTTCCTGTTTTGTCGGGAGTCGGGACATCATAAAACATAAGTCATTACTATAGTTATAATGTTTCATGTCACCAACATGTCAAACTTTACGAAGTGCCATTAGTTAGGTCGCCTTGAGTTTTCTAGTGTCAGCACATAGTTTACATGTTTCTGACACAAGAGTTTTGGTTGACATGACATTGAACAACTATAGCTGGAGTAATGCACTCCATTTATATATGGTCTGAAACCTTTTCGAAAACGAGACAAAATATGTCCCTATTTTTGTTCAATTAGTCCTTTCAAAACATATTTTTCGGCGAACAAATCTAATGAGAAATACAAAATGAACCACGAAGAAGAGGTCTATGATTCTTAATCACTTGTCCTCTATAACTATACATACCTTAACTTTTAGTCAGGCTTGAGAGAAACTCTACCTTTGCATCTCTGCTCAATTTAATCCGGACAGGGCTGCGTAATATTTTAATACCGTCGAATCCTCAAAAGAAAGCTGTTTTAAGGTTATTAAGAGAACAATTTTATTACACTTCATAAACTATTCTTCAATTGTTGATCGTCATTGGGTAATGGTAATGTTGGGGTGTTAATGCTCCAGCCTGAAGTTTGAGCTTTTTATGAGATTTTTTATGTTGGATTTTTGAGAGTTCTTCTTCCATTCAATACACAATACACATTGCATCTATGTATGTTAAGCTTGATGGGTCTTCTGATTCTGCAGATTCGCATTTCCATATAAATTGATAAGTTTTGCTCATAAACCATTCCAAAAACAGACTTGAGCTCATCAAACTAGACGATTAGTAATGAGATGCAGGAGACGAAAATGCAAAAGACATGACAAGTTAGGATCTCTTCTACATCTAACGAGTGTGATATGAGCCGACGATTGAGTATAAACATTTACTAGTTTTGCTGTAATGCCCCAAAGTATTAATGTCGTTCATCCATGACGCACGATGCATAATATTAAAATTATTATAAAACATCGAGAAAAAAAACTTTGATCTTTTTTCTCAGGTAAACAGGCAGATTAGTCCACATTTTTTAAGTTTGCAATCAAGCGTTCTTCATAAACCTCAGTTCAAATTTAATTTCCCTTGAAAATCTATGGAAACCTATCTCTGGATGGAATGCTGAAGCTTTAACAATAAATTAAGTACTGAGCAATAAATTCGATACTTATTAATTTGCTTAAATGTTTGAAATACAACTTATCCCAGAATAAATAAGTACGGAAACAATTAAGCAGCTCGGGGCTTACTCAGGGGCTTTTGTCTTTGAAACGATTTCTCATTTTATTGCATTATGCAAATTAATTTAGATTTGATAAAAGGTAAAGAAATGAAAGCTGTCTTATTTTCTAATTCCGATTTTTCAGAGACTTGCAAAAAGCACACATTCAACTGCTGAAGGATTAGCAGGAAGTTTTTATGGAAATTTTGTTTTAGTTTTCTCACTTGATCAGTATCGGGCTTTTAGTGTAGCATTGCCACCAGATGTTTACCTTACCCCAGAAGCTTGCATGCTACACAGTTTAGAGCATATGGGGAGTAAACTTTGAAAATATTTACTGCTTACTTGCTTTTTTGTTACTTTAAAGGTCTCATTTAAGTTCCTGCCAGTAGCAGCACATGAGGTGTGAGTTCCTTTCAAAATTAATTAAATACACGAGTATAAATGACACGCGCTTAAGGAAGGAGCTTCTTTAGACGATTTATCTCGATCCAAGCAATTTTGCATTAGGGAAGTTTTAGATAATACTAATTCTAAGTTTAGAAAGTACGTAACGACGAATCGACGCATCTTCAAGTGTGTTGGCTTTCTATCTATTTCCATCCAAGCCATATTTTCATTTTATTGCAATGGCATAACTTTCAACGGCAATTCAAAGTGTCCGTGCAGAAGCACTCTCATGACGATTTAAACTTTTACGATGGAAAATGCCAGCATGACTTTTACCTTCGTTTTATATGACGCAGTACAAGCACAGAATGCAAATAGTGCACCACCACCAATTTTATAGCACTGTGTGTAGGTTCAAGGTCGGCAAAACGGCTATATAATCAAAATGGAAGCATTTTTATTTAAACATGCTTGCATTATGACTACCCGGTTACTCATATATTGATCATGATGACGATGATGAACCTGGACATTAGGCTTTAGAGGAGCAACCAAAGTACAGAAAAACGGTGTACAAAAAACTATACACAAAACGTGAAAAAAAGGCAGAAGCCAGACTTTGCCAATTTCATATTTCATAGTGCGAATATTTTATGGTGGCAGCTGTGGCTCATAGCAAGTATTAGAATGAATTACTAAATTCTGTATTGTTCGCTTGGAACTTTGGAAGCATGAAGCATTGAGTTATGGTTAAACGTGAGCTAGTTTGTGATCTTTGTTGCGGTCGCTGTTCGTATTTAGTAGAGCCACCGGAGCTAACAAAACACGTTTGCTTTTCAATCGAAAGTGTGTATTTCTCATGCAGGCTTTACAAGTCAAACAGACGAAGAGCAAAACACATTACATATTCCATTTTATAGTAAAAGTTCAATGTCTGTTTTTGGTGAAGGAAATTGGATATGATTCATCAAACAAAGCTCTAGTTTTACGTTTGAGGAGAATTTATACCGGGGTAAACTGATTCTTTAGGCGACCAAATGACAACGGAAGAAAGTCTAATTTCAATTTAATGGGAGAAAGTTGACAAAAAAGATACATAACCATAGCTAGTTTCACAATGCCCCAGAGTGAAAGAACGATTAATGATTTTCTTGGAACCTGGCACCATGGGGAAAGTGGGAAAGCTTTGCATCATAATATCCTAATGACATACAGTAGCGAGAACAATTAATACTTTATGATCAACATTTACTGAACTACCTTAACTGTATAATTGTCCGAGAACGTAGAAAAAATATTAGATTGATCTCTGATTTAGGTAATTGCTCAGGTGAAATTATGTACGTTTCAGCTATATAAACCTTTGACGTTTTTTAATCAAACGGGATAAATGTAAAAGTGCTCGCTTGACTAAATTAAGGAAGTGTTTTAGGATTCGGGAAAGCAATGTAATGAAAGTAAACAGTAGTGGTAATAATATGGTTCCGGAGTATGTCTCATTTTGATAAACGTGCTTCGCTTACTCTGTCTGTGTCTCTCTTTTGTAATAAATAAGTTAAGACTCTTCTTTACATTCCATTCCCATACAAGGGTCTTATCGTTATTAACTCTATTTAGCTTAGCTGAAGTAAGTGGAAAACGGTCGTATTTGCTATTAATTTGTAAAATGGCTAAGGAATTGCACTCTCTAAGCTATAATCATAAATTGCGACACCACGAGATAAAAGCATATTTGTTGAAGGCTTTTAGGTAAATTAAAAACCTGGAAGTATATTTATCTGGATATACTGTCTTTAGATAGGGTAAATGTAGCCAAAGCGAAATGAGAACATTCCTTTCATTAAAATTTTTGAATACATACTAGAATACCTGGTTCTATTCTTGCTCCAGTTAATTATGCGCTTAAACTTCGATGGAGTAGTTATTGATTGATAGATGTGGACATGCAGCCACGGAGCTTTGTTAATCAATGCACACATGTCTTGGTCAGGTTGTCATCGTATTTGAAGGCCGGGGGATTACATGGCACACATAAATCACCCTGTCTTTACTTTTGTGCAGGGAACATCTATTTTTTATAAATTTACTAGGTATAATATCAAATAGCCTTGGATTGAATGTTGAATTTTAATACTTGCGTAACTCTCAACTCAAATTTGAGTTCATCGTAGACTGATTAGGTTACAAAATGTTTGCGAAAATATCAGCCCAACTATCATTTACTCTGATATTTATAAAAGTTGTGTGGCGATAACTTCCTTCTGGTTTTACGCTCAAATATTGACAATTGAACAAATAAGAGGCCTTGATGACATCATGGAATGCTCAAAAATGACCGAATTAAAAACATTTGATACGAATTAATCAGTGTACGTATGTATGTATATAGTAAATTAATTTGGCTGTTTCCTAAGTAAATATTCTTGTCGGGGTGGATGATGACCTAATAAATTCTTCATTCTTAAAAACGATTGCATGCAGTAAAATGCATTTTAGATTAGTCCAGAACATCAGTTAATTTATCAGAAAAGTAGCGTAGTCTATAAATCCAGACAAAAAATTACATATAGAACTATATAATTAGGTCACTTTCGCAAATGTTCGGATGAATCATAATGACAAGGAGAAATGATTTACAAGTGAACCCTCGTGAAACTGCAGGAAACGTTGCATAGTTTTCCATTTGTCAAACCTTCTTCATTCAATTTAGTAATTTAAAATGCTATTTATGGGATAATTTTTTTTATTGACGAGCAACGATGTATAACCTTAACTATTTATATAATGAATTTCGTGTATCATATATAATAATGTATTTTCACTTGGTTTTCTCTGCACAAATTATTTGTATGTGTCGATAAATTCTCGTCCTTGGTTTCCTCCTCTGCGAAGAGAGTTATTCAAAGTTGAGTAAATATTTGATTAGGGGAGGTGGGAGAGGTAGTTTATTAATGTATTTGGCAGGTGCACGATTCAGTTGCTTGTAGATAACTACTCTGCATTGTTGAAGGAGTGTCCTTGGACTGGAGTACAGTTCTTTCAGGGTACTGCAAAGGCTCGTCCTCACTGGAACAATGGCTGATTGGGTATAGAGCACCTTTAAACAATTGTACAATTCCCTGCAAAAAAGAGAACAGGTTTGAAATATTTTCAGTTTCTCTCAAAATCTCAATTAAAAATTATTTCCGTTGGAATTATTTACTTATGATCCATGCACATGGCGTAAAGTCGAATAATCCTGGCGAAGCGTTTCTCTGGATCCAGTAGCAAATGCTCCTTGCGACAAAGCCACTGAATGTAGTAATAGAGAACCTAAAAACATAAATTGATGAAATTAGTTAAATTAATAAATTATTTTAGAAATCATGAAATTCCGGAGCGCTCACTTTATTCGAAGGTTTCTTTAGAAAGAAAGAAGACTGACTGTGACAGATCATTGGTTCGTTCATACAGATATTAACGTTGGGATCCGCTCCAAACTGTATAAGAGTGAGGGAAAGGTCATAAATGTAACCTAGGTCACCAGGTTTCCTCGCGCTTAGAACTAGTTCCAAAAGGGATAAGAGAATATGTTGTGTCCGAGACGAAAATCGGACGTTTGGATCGAGGTCGTGCCGTAGTAAAACTTCTAGGAGTTGACGAATAAAAGCTGCAAGTATAAATAATCATTGATAAGCAACTCATCAGAGACACTGCCAGGACTCCATTCATAACTTTGAACTTACAGAAACTGGCATCCTTCTCATCCGACTGCGTTAGTCCCATATAACCTTTTCAAAAGCCAAATTAAATTAATCTAAAGCTATTGCTTATCACATAAGTCTAAATAAATTGACTTTGGCCACTAACCTCCAGCAACAAACATTAGCACATGAAGAGGGGTTAAGTTAGTGCGGGAGGAGCAATTCGGGTTTGCTCCGTGCTTCAATAGTATTCGCACACAATTTAAATAGAAAACCTGTAAATATTTCCCGAAATTATTTTAGAATNTAGAAAACCTGTAAATATTTCCCGAAATTAGTTTAGAATTTTAATTAGCTTTTAAATTAGTTTTTATCTTGCCTTCATATTGTGAGTAAAGTTGAATAAGAGATCTTTATTAATTAAAGGGACGAGGCAGACCATCAGCGGAACACTACCATCTCGTCCGTTCATATTGGGGTCCCCTTTGGAAAATCAAAAAATTCGCATAGTTAAGATAACCAATATACAAAAATTTTTTTAAAAAGTTCTTCCAGTTCATTTCATTACCTCCTTCCTGAAGTAACATGGACAATAATTCATAACGAAATTCGAAGTCGCGAACCTAGCAAAATATTATACCAAAATTAGTTCAGGGCTCCAAAAGGCCCTTAAAATTTTTGTTTGTCTCCATACATGTCTTAAAACGCATGCTAAAGCAGAGTTGCCGGGTTGGTTGATGCTGGGGCGGCCACCTTGCTGCAGCATAAACCTAACTAGTCCGAGCAAGTCCCATTTACTCCAAGAAGCGTATTCGTCGATTGAAAATCTTGATTCTTCTAGCGCATATCTTATTACCCCAGGGCAAAAAAATTACAACTGTAACTTGATTCACACTTATTGTGGGGTTTAGAAAATCATTTTGATTTTACCTAACAATTAAAGCATGTAAAGGTGTATTGCCTAAGGAATCGGCTTCATTAATTAAATCTCTCAGTCCATGTTCCAGGAGAAGCTTCGTGGATGCCAAGGCATCCTCTGAATTCTTCTTCCCCAGAAGGAATAGTACGTGTAAACAAGTCATTTGTTGGGTTGCGGTCCTTACAGTAGCTACTGCACCAGCCTGTAACAATTTCTCTGCGAATTTTACGTCATGAAGGACAGCATAATGGATAGGGTAGTATTCGTCGTAACACTGATTTATTTCGTCCGCGCGTTCCCCTATTAGAAACTGCACACATTGCCAAGCTCCTACCAAACAGAAATCATTAAAATTTTAAATTAGGATGTCGAATGTAAGAAATCATACAAGTTTCCTAAAAATCTCAAGTTACCTCGTTCACAGGCCAAATGTAAAAGTGGTCTTTTTCTCTGCCAAGGAAGCCAAGTCTCATCTCCTCGTTGTATTAACATGTCTAAAATATCAGGCTGATCGCCATCGATTGCTAATGAAAAATTTAAGAGAAAAAAATTATACTAATTTACAAACTCATTTGGTTGAACTTTAATTTAACTTGAATTTGGTTTACCATAATATATTGCATTTTGCAATTTGTCTGAAGTCCGATCAAGTGAGGGCGTGATATCATCCACAGGACCTGCCGACAATACAACGCCCGTTAATTTGATTGCTTATCACTAATCTTGACCTAATTATGTAATCTAAAATTAATTAATTGTTCGTACGTATTTTCGACCTCTCTTCACAGTTTACATTATGATTAGCTGCAGGCCAACACATCCTCCCTTCGAGGTCCACCCTCGCCCCGTTTTTCAGGAGCATGTCAACGATATCTTCGAATCCTCTAAGACACGCAATATGCAGTGGGAGGGAACACGCACCCCTGTTGATATCCAGACTATGACTACGGTTCAGAATCCACTTGACCATTTCGACATTGTTCACTCCCACGCACTTCTGGAGGACGTTGTAGCCCGATGAATCGTACACTGCGAGAATATTTTCGTTCTAGGAATTTAAAGGAAACATGTTTCATGATCCTTTAACCAAATAACAATAAATTTCAATATCAAGGACTAACCTTAGGTATTCGGGTCAACAGCCCGTCAATTTTCTGGACAGAGACTCTAGGATTCGCTAAAATAATTACAGATATTTCAGCCTAGAAGTAGTTTTACTTCTTTCCAATAATTTCCAGATAATTTATGCATACCTTTTAGTACATGAAATAACTCGTTGATCTGCTCCCTGGTCATGTCAGAGACCTTCTGGTGACTCGAGTTGATGTTGATGAGTCCACCAGGGGAGTGTAAAACGTGGCTTAGTGATCCACCCATAATGAACTTTGAACCTCCTCACTCCACTTCTTCTACACAAGAACACATTAATTTCTGCCACTCTCTCTACACATTTATCACTTTGGTTTCTAAGGCTTCACTCCGCTACTATCCTTTCCCAGTCTAGACAAATTATCAAGGTGCAAACGCAAAAACTTATTCTCATCTTCAGATATTCTTAATCTCGTCATCCTCCGAATCATTCTACGATCCTTAGAAACAGTTTACGCTACAAATTTTAAACCCTTACAAAGTTAACGCAACCAAAATCAAAATCATAATTCCAGAACTACAAGAAAACTCTGAGAGGTTACTGATTGCCCCATATTCCATTTGGATGGCACGTCTGTTCACTAATCCATCAAAATGAAGAAAACATACAATAACTTCACAAAATATATGATTATCAAATATTTACATTTTGTAATTCCAACATGACCTTTGCAAAAACTATTTTCGCTTCTCGATTATTTTAGAACTTTTAGGAAGTTTTCTTCACTTTCCACCAAACTTTGACCTTTTCAAGAAGAAAGCATTCTTTTCAGATTACGCTAAATTTTTCAGTTACGAAATAGTAATTTCCTGCTCATTTCCAGGAACGGAAATTGACTAAGAATGAGAGACAAAATTAAACTTAATATTCTTTTAGTAAACTATCCTCATTTCCTTTCTCCAGAATTGGAGTTCCTACCCAATCAAAATCAAATCAATATTTTTAATTGTGATTTCTATATGGAAATATTGGAAGTGGAGGCTACATATAAATTTTTTTCCAGAGACACTTGTCTTATTATCTTTCCTCCCAACAACAATCCACTCCACATTTACTCTAACACACTTTTCTTTCACATCCTTTTCCCCCTTTGCACAGCTGAGCTGAATATGCACAAAACTCACATTTTCCAAATTGTATAAAATGAAGAAAAAAATAGGTTGCTTTTGTGGTCTAAGTTTTTTTCCTTTGAATTATACAGAATGAATGTATGTATTTTTTAAGATATTTTTTTGCAAGGTCTATAGTTCCCATGTACTCATGTACTCTATTCTACTCATTTTATGTGGAGCCAGAGCGTAAAAGAAAAGGCAAGTTGTTCTGGTAGCAACCAAATCAAAATACTTGGAGGAATAATCTCTTCAGAATATACCCAATAATCAAATGTAAGGAGTAGCCTACATCGTCGTCGTTTACTTTTACCTCACACGTAATACATACTCTGGGTCTTTGTGCTCACTTTGAGCATTTTGCGTAGCATTTTTTATTAATCATATTTACATGCAAAATATCCACATCTCGAATCTCACTTCATTTATGTATTTACTGAGGAAATATTCAAAAAGAAAATGTATGCGTATTAGTTATTTATGATGGGAGTCACGAAGTCACTTGTCCCAGGAATTTATGAATTTGTGCCATGGGCAAGGCAAGAATTTGGAGGAAATCAATATGTAGATTTGTTAGTATT
>JAANSQ010000798.1:0-19066 GCA_036850885.1 Lepidocyrtinus dapeste | reverse complement strand
CTCCTTGCATCCTCCTCACCTCCAAAGTAAAAACAATAGTCTGCAGATTCATTCGAAGTAATTATGTTGACAAAGACGACATTGACGGCTGGGGAAGAAACAGCTTAAGAGCAAACAATTGTGTCTACTATGCTACGGAAAAGTGGAACAAAACCACATCATTTAAGTTTCAGATGGATGTAAACACCTGCTCGCAGCATTTCTTTATGAACTCGTCATTCAATGTTTTATCAAGCATGCACGCTGACAGCATACCACCCAATCACCCTCCCACACAGGCTTATTGAAACAAAGGCAGCCGAAAATTCGCGCAGTAATAATTAATTTCTTGCCAACCACCAACACTTGAATATCTGGTAGGTAAACAGGTAGGGTAGGAGGACATAGCAAATGCAGTCAATCAGTTACTTCATTTTTTGTGCAAGTTATTACTTTTCCCTGAACTGATTTCTAAACTATAAACTTTAACATGAAGACAAAAGAGGAAAAGACAGGTAGTAAAAAAACTTATCGTAGGGCTTATAACTTTTATAACTTATAGCGCATTTAGATATTTATTAGTCAAACCTTGTTTTCGCTTGTATAATCACTTTAAAGGGAAATACATATCAAAGAACTTTCATACTTTATTCATTGCACCCTACGTAGGTATTTATCTCTGTTTGTTGCCAACTCGAAACCATAAACCACAGAAAACACCAAGCCATAATCCTTTAAAAGTACCGAGTTCCGATGGACGAGTAGAGAATACTTCAACAAGCAGGTGTTCTCACTTCCCACTTTTAAAAGCGCAAGCGTATTTTTGCACATTACAACTGTCGACACCAACCGGTGACACTATACCACACTATAGTTTAATTATCGGAAATGTTAATCTCCCATATACAGAATTTATTACAAGTACACTACAATGAATTTAAAATAAAATAAAATATAGCTAGTACCTAATTATTCGTGAGGCTGGCGTACTTTCAAAGAACAATTGACAACCCCATGCACTTTAATGCATTGTACTAATCTTACGTGACTATAAATAATGTTTTTTATTACCTTCCTACTCGCCAGATTTTATGACAAGTGAGCCTAACCACTTGAAAAATAATTTCAATTTTGTTACCTCAAAGTGGAATAGCCGGTCATGTCATACGCGTTGAAAAATTGCTGCGGTAATCTTTTTTATGAAGAAGACTAATCATAAATACAATATCCCAGCTACTGCTTTAGATTATAATGTCATTATTCCAACCCGTGAAAAAAAACCAAGTCGGATTGATTTATGTCGCTTAATGAACAAGACATTTTTATACTACTGCACAACAATCACTTTATGATCTATTCAAAAGAAATTGAATTGATTCATTCAAAATCGTATACTGAAATATGATATATCCTAATGCATTTTCCTGTTGCACTTTGCCCGCGAACGTTTAAATCTTTAATGCTTCTTTGTTCACTGAGCATTGTCAACAGTTCAAAACAAAAGAAACTACTCGTCGAGACTCTGTGCAAACCCTAAAAATCCAATCATAATTTATTTAGGTAGGCGTTCTATTCCTCCTTGCATTTTTATTAATTAAGATGTAAAGACAACAAAAAAACCAGAATCTATTACCCTTTTTAAATTTTTAAAAGGCAACCTCGGTTTTTATAATGAATTGCTCATTGCGTCCGTATTTTTCATAACAACCTCCACTCATCCACTGGTTGGTTTCGATCTTGTTGGATGGATAGACTTGGTGCCGGTGGGGTTGCACTCGTAACAATTACTAAATTTTTCCTATATTTTTTACAACGTAGTTTCATTTTCATTGAATTTATATTTTTTTATTTATATTTATATTACCATTACCGATACTCAATACCACACACACTCACACTGCATTGCTCATCATAAAGACCAAGTTGTACAAGCTATTTATAAATGCAAAGGCAAAGGTACTTCTCACGAACATAAAAGAATTCTCGTATTCTTTTATTCTTTTTAAAAAAAATGATAAACTACCGGAACGAACTACTGCATGATTTGATTTCATTCAAGATTGATCCAAAGTTAATTTTACACTATGCAAAAAGTAATTTCGTTTCTATTTCTGGATTCAAGTTTTGAAATGTATGAAATAAGAACGTGTGATTACTGTTCCACTGCCTTGGTTTTCATTGAAGTCATCATGATCATCATCTACTGAATACGTATACGAATCTTGTATCGTCAATACACTGTATTTTTATGCATCTATCTCGATAGCCAAGATAAGGTTGAAAATTGCAACGTGCTCGCCCACGCACTTGTTCATTGCACTCAGTAGGTCCTTGAGTCAAAAACTATACAAGTTTGTTCGCACTATTATACCAGCTGCGCTAAAGTTATTTACCGGTACAATAACTATGATTGAATGATTATGCTACCTTATTTACCCCATCGGGATAGGCCCTAATACGTCCAAACTGACTTAGTTTAGCTTACGTGCGTCAGCTCATTATCTAATTTTTATTCTCAATCAACTGTAAAATACGAACAAATCTCCATTTATTTTCGTTCTAATGAGGAGAGAGTAGCTTGTCTAAATGAATTAAGCTCGCAAAATGATGCTACTAAAAGAATTTAATCCTGGTGGGATAGAAGGAAGCAGATGGTACGAAATGGCCGAATGGAATGATAAATGGCAAATATTCAGTCCGCGTTTAACTGTCTTCTTCAGAAGGATGAGATATGGGTTCTTTAAACTGAGATAATACAACATGACAACTTTATATTTTGTCTAAGTATTATCATAATCATAAAATTAAGTGGAAAGTATTGCTTCATATAACTGTCACAAACATGTTTTTACCTCATCATCCTTTACAAATTATAATCCCCTACAGGAGCTTAGCTGAACTGCATCATTTTTAGAACAACTCACTCAAGTTGTATATCCGGGAAAAAAGTTTCCGTGTTGAAACTACTCCCGAAATTACAATTTATCTCAATTTCATCCCACTTTTAAAACAATGGCAACTTTTCAGATTTATTTTTTTCAAAAGGAAAGGTACATTATGTCTTGAAGTTTAATCATAATCAATGTAATCTCATCAGTGATGACAGCACATCATTTTTTTTCAAAAGTTTCATCATTCGAACATTTTAAGCCCAATTTGCCTAAGGGCCGGAGAACAAACAAAGCCAAATGCACATTCAAAATTGCAATCGGAACAAAAAAATCGTGACACACCTACACATTTTATGGCACTTAACTCATAGCAGCTGTACCTCTACCAGAAAGTGATCTGTAAAAGACGCGCTCCCACCTTAATTTGTAATGCTCATTTTTCATACTCAGGCAATACAACAAAGGCCTAGTCACATCATCCCTTCCTTCCTTCCTCAATCATAATCATCTCACCCTCCCTTGTTTTTTGTCACATAAAATGCGAAAACATGTATACTCCTTGAGGAATTTATACTGTCAATTATTAAAGTAGTTATTTTAGTTTATGACAAATTGTTCCAAGTGATCCATCCATCTTCATTCAGATTTTAAAAGATGAACACTAAAAGACGCTATATATTCGATTTGTTAACTTCCCTTTCAGATTTTAAAAGTGAATTTTGTATTTCATATGATACTTTTCAAACTTTTCGATTATGAAATGAGGTAGTTTTGCATTACTATCTGTATATTAACTTCATTTTTTATGATTCATTGAACCCACCAATCTACATTTCACAAAAGAGTGAACAAAATGCTATCACTTGTTCCCATTTTTCTATCATCCTAACGTCCCAACTTCTCAACTCTATCCATTTTTCATTCGTCACGTAAGAGGAAAAAAACAAACCATTTGTTTCTTTACGCTCGTTTATTTCCCCTTATGGAGTCAACAAACCGAAGAAACATATGAACTCCTGTATTTTCCTAAAGTGAAGCAACCAGTGACGAAATAACTAGTAAAATCCAACTCCACTAGTACTTTACGCATGTTTTCTTGTTAAAATTACGAAAATAGCATGTTTCCATTAGAATTAACATTCATATAGGGTATTTTTTCTGGATTTTACTCCACCTCAACCCAAATATTTTATTACTTTAGTCATTACTTACTCTTTGTTAATCACGTTTCAGGTCTTTCATCTCCAAATCATTTTAAGCTTTGTTAGCAGTCATCCCCTTCCATGTCATTTTCCATTGATGCTTAAGCTTCAATTTTCGTGTCAGTTTGACAAGAACAAACATTAGATTTTAAACAGAGCGAACAGAGCAGCAATAAGAATTACTCGTTGAAATAAGCTCGCAAAGTAATTTTTATTTGTCTAGAAACTCTACGAGTTTTTATTAAATTAATCCTCCGTTTCATTTGAAAAGTCTAGCTTTCCGTGGTATGTAAAGAGTTTATTTTTATTCCAATGCACATGTTTCAGTTCTGTTCTGCTCATGGTATTGTATCGGGTATCATCAACATCATGATATGATCCCATCAAATCATTCACCAGCATCATTATCATTACCTATGTCATGGGAAAGTTCCCACGTGTTAATCTAATGTATTGCCAAATACGTTACAATTCTTTTATTGGCCAATAAAATGGAGACGTTTGTTGATGTTGGCAAGTCGTGTCTGTTCTACTCTATCACACATTATATTTTTTTTTGCTATGAAGTTGCATGTAAAAATCTATGAAAAAAGTAGAAGTCACCTTTAAAAATGATAGTTTACTGTAGGCTTCGTCTTACGCTTTTCCCAGTTTTGCGTAAGTCAACGTAAATCACAGAACTAATGGGGGTTTCGCAGTTCATCTTGATAGTCATATCAAGCTTCATAGTAACTTGCACATTACAGTAGTCTAATAATTTACAATGCAAGTGAAATCGTTAAAAAATGCAAGGATTTTTGCAGTCATCAATAAAAATGAGTAGACAATGTATGCATGCACCGTCATGTAGCTCACTGTGAGTATTGCATTGATCGCAGAAATAAATTAGACCAAAGCCTTCAAAATGACAGAAAGAGTACATGGTGCGTTATTGCTTCTCGCATAAAAAATGTACCGATTCTGTCATGTTGGTCAATTACGAGGATGTATACTTATATGAATTTATTGTGATTATTTCCCCATTTGTTCCTCCAATGATTATTAAGAAAAGGAGCACTTTATAGTTTTTTTGTCTAATTGTTTACGGAGAGTAAAGATGGATGACAGTGAAATAATTTAAAGGGTTTACTTAGACGACGTTCCGGGAAACTCATAGCAAGCTCATATTCTACTTACATTAGATGCAATTGGCTCCCCCATTTTTTCTATGTTAATTTCTAAGGGTAGTCACTTAGAACTAATTTTTAAGGTTCCATGATTTCGTAAACTCCCACACACCTCGAATCGGAACTGCTTCCTTTCCAAGAAAAATGTACGTACAAATATCTATGTGAATGTGACTGTAATCATCTACTTACATCCTTTCCCTCCGGAGACTACTCTCCAGAACAAACCAATCTCGTGTGACTCCGACTCATATTCATACCATTACTTAATGCGTATCTGCAATGCACTTGCATTTTTTGCTCCAGCCGACCCAATTTCGTCCTTCCTCATAAACGTTCAAGGACACATACACAAAAATATATTTACATTTTGATTACCTCTTTAATGGATACAGACCAGCACTCAATACACATTCTCACGTAATAATGCCGAAAACCTGGATATGTTTCTCAGGAGCACAGTACCAGTGCTCTCTCCATTTTTTACATTTTTCTTCTCCATACACTACTAAACTGTTAAATCGTCCAGAGGTGTGGATAATTGTATGCCATACAAAAAGCACTTAAACGCTTAAGATTATTATGACCTATGCAGCTTACAAAACAACCCTTTTACGATCAGTTCGCTTGGTTTATTTTAGACTAAAGATAAACCTGTCCGTACAAACTCTAAATGCTCTCATTCATTCATATCGATCCGTATCCTGTACACTAAAGCCAATCCCATGGTTGACGGTCATAAAAATATGGATCTGCGACAGAATACTGATCACCTCTCTCATTTTATGGTTATTATGCACACACTGATAAGAATCATCCATACATTGTATTGTTTAAACAGGAAGAAAAAAATGCCGCCGTCCTTCCATTTTTTGCCATGATCAAGGGCAATTGATTTTTTCTGAGTAACTCGTCGCCATTCATGTTCCTTCCTATTCTCTCCAGAAAAGATTAAACATTCTATTCAATTGAAAGTCTCGGTCAAAGTGAACTCCTCTACACTTGTTTAGTGTTGCATTGTTTATTTAACCTGTTCTGTTCTTCTGCTCTCCTTCTAGTCTATCACCGTCATAATCCATCATAAAAGAGGAAAAAAGTGTTCTTTATCTTGATTCGAAGGCGATGACTACATACACTGAAGGATACAGGAAGTAAACTGCGGTCTGCTCTTTTATTTCTGAGGGTCGGTCATAACAAAGTCGAATCTGCTGCACCTACTCATTCTTGACGTTAACCAGAGAAAAACAAATCCATTTCCTATTGCTTAGGCATTTTCCGAGTCTTTTTAGCGGTATTAAATTTGCCAAGTCCATATTTCTGTATTGACTTTCGTTAGGAACATCCAGTCATTTAGTTTTCTATATTTTCTTCGGCCAAAAACAGCTTTTTCCAGAATAAATCGTGTTTGCTTTTGTAACGTGACTCTACCATATATTTATGGTGGATTGCTTCATGGAAAAACAACCAACCGAATGTCATGACATGTCAGAATAAATAAAATGTCGAACTGACCAAGCGGAATATTACTGGGGCTCCCTAGTCCAATTCTGATTTTCCTGAGGAATGCTACGCGCAAAAGTAGACTTTGGAAGTTAGCAGTAAAAACCTACAGAGATAACTTTCCTTCTTCCCATGAAAGTCGCTGGGAATGGAACTTGCGTATCTACGTACTCCCATATCACCGCATATAGTCCCTCCAAAAAAATACATGATGAATCTACATCTTATACGTCTGTCTAAAGGTGGACTTCAAATTAAATAAAATATATTGCAAATGCATGGCTAAACACGTGCTCTCTCCCGGGTAGTCGGAGTCTTTCTTCATTTAATGTTCTTCTTTTTATGGCGTGCCATATTCCACTTTTTATCCTTTTTGTCTTTTTCCTTATCATTATTTCAGCTTACATGAGTCATTATTTCAATCATTCAGTATTTCACTATTTCTTTATACCTTATGGTGTTCCACCAAGGCGAACAATTTTCGTGATAGGATTTTCTTGTAAAATAGTTTCTATTCATCTCATGTACTCCAGCAGCTTTACCTTATTCGCAATATTATGTCCAGGAGACATAATACGATACCATGAGAAATTTTCTCGAGAGTGTCCAACTTTCTGTAGTTTCCCATCCCGTGGAGATGTTATTCCACATTTCTTTTCTTGTAAAATAGTTTCTATTCATCTCATGTACTCCAGCAGTTTTACCTTATTCGCAATATTATGTCCAGGAGAAATGATACGATACCATGAGAAATTTTCTCGAGTGTGTCCAACTTTCTGTAGTTTCCCATCCCGTAGAGATGTGGAGATGTTATTCCACATTTCTTTTGTCAGAACAAATTAAAGCGTACACATGTAATATGGATGGTAAGTGATATTACGGTTGCCAGCAAAAAGCGAAAGAAAATTAAAAAGTGAAATGCGATCCCATTCTTGGTTTAACCTTGTCTAACTTTTCGTGCATTCTTTGACCGCTTATCTACTTGGAAATTGGCTACGAAAACAATACCGACCATTTATATTTTAGAGAATTATAGCTATAAATTTACATATTACGCGGCACGATATGATACGATAATGCCGGTATGTGAAAGCAGCTTTTGCCTCATTTAACTTCCTCCTCTCACGCAAAGGACATTTGAAACAAAACCTAAATGTTTTTCCTACATTTTTAATCTACACTTTGAAACTGCCAAAGAGAGACCTTGTTTTTAGCAGAAAACGCTCCGCCATACAATAATTGTACAACGACTACCTCAAAAACCGCATCAAACTCAGTAGCAACTGGCTCCAGTGAGTGATGTGAAGCCTTTCAAGCATTGACTGAGTAGTTGAGTACACTGAACAATATCACATTGCAGATTATACTCTAAAAACCATAATAATTCATATAACGTAAATTATATCGAATAAATCCTATATGGAAACTACTTGTAGAACACATAAAAAAAACTTTTTATTACACAATTTCCATTCGAAACTGCCATACCTTTTTAACTAGAATGGATGGCGATGTGAAACTTAAGGAATGCGCTTTTACCTATTATGTTGGCATGTAGCCGCATTTAAAGTTACGTAACTTTTTCCAACAAGTACCTAAAACACATATGCATACTGAAACTGAATGGTTTTTTATGTTTTACCTCCATCTAACATCTCCCATCTTTCAAATGACTTGTGACTTTTGCCTTTTCCCTCCATGATCCATTTCCAGTCGCACTCCTTTCCCCCAACATCCCATAAAACAAAAGGAAGGCAGAGAAAACCAGGCATATTATATACCCAGAGGAAAGGGAAAATTTAGGGAAAAAATGAATGCAACTACATGTACATTATGGTTTTCAAAGGTTTTAAGTCAAATCCTAAGAGAAATTGGTCCCAATTCTAGAATTCTACTAGCTCCATGCAAAAACTATTACTGCTTCTTTATTCGCATATTATTTTATTTTGTGTACTCATGGAACATGCGATGCCACATCCAGGGAGAAATCACGTTCTACAAACTTGAGCCGACCTCACAAGAGCATGGCATTCCGTACACTCTGATTTCTCTTGTATTTTTTACAATATGTTCTTCTTCCAACATATTTTACCATGTAATCGGTCACGGAACATCGGGCCCAACTAGGAACAAAATGTAAAGGATCATTCATAACATCTCTTTACCATTTTTCGTACAATTCCTTAGAGAAAAAAAAGACCTGCAAAAGGCATGACTCTCCCTTAGGTCAAAAGAGTCAAAAACTCTAGGAAATTTCAGACAATATATCTTATTCACTTCTTTTGTTTCTCCTACAGAACATAAAATATTACCTAATCGTAATTTCATTGGAATAACTCAACTTTCCTAATTTTACTTTTTTCATATTTTATTTCCACTTGAGCTAACACGCGTCCGCAAGCCCAAGCCAATTTTCATTCGAATAAACTTATTTTTAGCATGTGAGCTCCCATAAAAAGATTTTCATCTGTTACCTTGAGTAGCGACCCATGTACCACATCATTTTCTTCTTGGAAGGAAATGAAAGCGCCACATAAACTTTACCGATTTTCCATTGCTCATGCCACTTGAATAATTCTGATTACGTGATTTTGATAACGATAACACTTTTACATGGGTGCTCTCTGGCATAGGTTCTATTACTACTGACTAGTTTTCAAACTGATATAATGATGATTAAACTACAACCATGATAAGGCTTACATTACATTCTTTCATCCTCCTATCATATCATCCTGATCAAGGATAACAATGTCCTAATTCCTCCGAAGAAAAGAGGAACTTGAGCTAGAAGAGTTGTAACAATACTACCATCATAAAAACGAAATAACGACAGAATGTAACATAAGCGCGAGCAAAAGATAAGTTGGCTACGTTCTCTCTTGCCTCCGTTACATCAACTAAAGTCTAGGTTTCTGTTACATCTAAATAGAATATCATATCGAAAGGGAAATTCCTTGTGAGTTGGCCCAACTTCTGCTTTTCTTTAGAGTCAGTCAGACTCTCGTAACTTTTTTTTCAGGTCAGTAGCCACACACAATGCGATGGAGAAATTGAGAAAAGGTCATTATTATTACGACTTTTTGGAAATAAGGATAATACGCAATTTTCGCCATAATCCCCATAACTTCACTTTCCCTAATGGGTACGATGATTGACCTAAATTGTATGACCGGATCTATGATAAAAAAATACATGAGTCTGGGGCTCCAGAGTAAGGAATATAATTAGAGTTAAATGATGGCTACCTATTCTCTACTCACTCATTCTGGCTCGTGTTATATGGCTTAGTCCACTAGCCAGCCATAATAACGTCGAGATAAGCCATTCCATTATATCAGAGTTTTCCCTCCGGAGAAATCTTTTTTTTCTTTTGGATAGAGCCATGCCATGACTGGAATCATGACCCGATTCCAAAGAGGAAAAAAAAGTTGCGTGTATGAATTCTAAGATTTTGGAAGTTTTGGGGCACATTGGCCTGGTTCTCCTTCTATCCTTATCAATACTTAGGAGGGTGAACACGCAGTAACACAGTATACTTTTTGACAGGGATTTTTGCGTGATGTTATGCTACTTGTCACATCGTCAATATTGTATAATGATCATTCAGTCTAGAGTTGGACCTGCTTTCCAGAAAGAACAAAAATTTCTACATTAGCGTTCCATTAAACTAATACCGTGCTAAAAGCTTTTTTCAAGCTGGATTCATCCAAAAAAAACTTTATCCTTCTGGGGAGGGCTATGGCAAGTAAGGAACACAAGTTACTTATTTTTCCCCAAATGAGACATTTTTAAGACCTCTCGTTCCACTCCACTCCATCTCTGAAATGTACATACCGAAGAAAACTGGACTGAAGATGAAGACAGGAAGAGAAAAGGCATTTACTTCTATGCCACCACAGGAGTCACTAAGTCAAGTCAAAAATGAAGGAAAGAGCATCTTCTTCTTTCCAAAAACTTGGAAGAAAACATGCGTTCCGGTCCGCTTCCCTAAAATTCCCTAAGAGTGGAAAGGGTTACAATAGTAAAACGTAAAACGTCTTACTTTTTTTTACTTTATTTAGTGGAGGATGGAGTGATGCCATATCATCCTTATTCCTCCTCCTCTACAACTTCCTTCTGACATACGACTACTGCATTGCAATTTTTCACCCCCTATTCCTAGCCATTGCGGTACTAAGGTACCTATGGATGGATATGTGTTTGGGAGGTGTGATAGATGGATGCATGGTGAAAAAAACGGTTTCGTGTTCCAAGTCGTAAACTAGGAAAATAACAAGTCTAGAGAGATCACAAACATATCCCATACAAAGAAGAAAAAAGTGGAATTTATTGCTTTCTTACTTCTCCAATTTGAAAAATCTTCCTCTAGTAATGTTGTTTCAAAAGAAGGCAAAAAACCACCCACTCACAACTTAAAAAACCGGACGGATGATTGCCCTATATTTACAACGCATTTATTTTCCTTTTCCTTCGGATGCCACCGTCATCAACATTCGAGAAAGAAACATGCGATTCTTCTTTTTTTTCTTCTTGTTTTCTCTTCAACCTCAACGGAACCATATACCTAAAGCCCAATTTTTTTTTTGCAGAATGAACATAATACATGTCTCTGTGTACGTGCCCAATGCAAAAAGCTCAAGAAGCTCGTATTTATAAAAAAAAAGAAGGACAAACTTTCCCATAGAATCGTAGGACAAAAAATTGCAGAAATAGAGATAGATATTTGTCAGTTATAAGGTGTTCAATGTTTAAAAACGATGCTTTCCACATTCGAAATATTTAAGCCTAAAACANATAAGGTGTTCAATGTTTCAAAACGATGCTTTCCACATTCGAAATATTTAAGCCTAAAATATCAAGCAGTCTTTTCCTAAAAATCCTTTTAAACTTAGCAAAGTAGAAAAAAGCTTGCTTTTTAAAATATATAAATATATTGCATCATTCCATTACAGTCATGTTCGAAAAGTGCTCAAATTCTGGGAAAAAGTGTAGAAAAGGCTTTTGTTTAACTTGTTCCTTCCTTTCTGCTCGTTGTCAGTCAACCGCGAAATGTGCAAATGTGACCCCATCACAACATTTACAATCCATGTAGGAAAAAAATCTTTTGAGCGAAAATCGTAACATAATGTTTCACTCTTCTTGTCTCCTTCTGATCTTCTTGTTTATGCTTGTGTAAAAGATGTAGAAACTTATTGACTTTATCATCTTTTTGCGCAGTCAAACAGTCAGAGTCTAAATCCTAATCTGGGTTTCCACTTTGTTTTCCCTAATCCCATTCATAATTCTAACAGAGCTCATGTAAATACCATTTACAGGAGCAATCTAGGTAATGGAAATTTTTATGCTAGAGTTATTCCTTAGATTTTACTATTCACCGTAGAAAATGTAAAATCCAGTGAAAATAGAAATCGTAAATCTTGAAGTAGTTTTACTTTTGCTTTTGGTCTGTATGTCTCTCGTAAAAACATGACACTTGGCGTCAGTCCCGAACCGAAAGCCAAGCTGAAATAAGATTTTTTAGTTTACGTAATAATAAAAACATGCACATACATTTAGGTCCATAGAGTCAAAAGGAAAAAAGGCAGGATATGGGGATGTGATGACGGCTTCATTTCTGCAAGCCATGTCTTGATAAAAGCCACTGTCTAGGTGTCTACAGTGTCAAGCAAAAGCAGTATCAGATTGAGAAAGGCCAAGGAGTTCCGAATTTCCGCGTAGACGCTGTAGCTCTGTGCACTTTCCTATCACTCTAGCCAATTCATAATCAATCAGAGGTACATACGTATTATTATTTTATTATAAGTACATACATTATAGCGGAAGTTGGGTGATGATGTAGATGACAATGTGAATTGATGATGATAATCATCTTGACGATATGATACGATGCACTTAAGTGTCGAATTGATTCACATGAATTTCCCAATTTTATATGAACTTTTCTCAGAAGAGCCACTCAACTCTAGAATGTAGACCTCTTTTGCATAGTAAAAGGGCTCACTGTCCCTACACAAAAGCAATCTGAATCTGAATTGTCCGGAGAAAAGTAAAGTGAGGGAGGGGTGCTTGTGATGTATGATGATAAGATAGAATGTCAAGTGAAAATGGTAGCTCCAAGCTATACCTATCAATAGGTCTCCGGGCGAGCTATTGTGCAAAGAGTAGACAACTTTTTCCTCCAAAATTTCACATTTTCCCAAGTGATATGCTTGCCAAACCACTTGAACCGTTTGAGCCTTCATCACGTCAACTTCGAAAAGGAAAATGGGTAAGTATTAGAAGCACTTTTAAATATATTCAATATTAGTTTTCCCAACTCGAATTATTTTTTGTCAATCACAATTTACAATTCTTTCCTTTGAGTACATATATCCATGCAAATGTGGAGAGTGTTTTTGACCTATTTTCCATTCCAAAGAAAACACTTCACCTCCATTTCGACCAACTACAGAGAATATGAAAGAAGCATTTTTTTGGCAGTCATTTCGACATCAAGGTATAAACTGCTCTTTTGATACTGTTTCTCTTGCAAAATATATTTAACTAAAAAATGGAAGAATAAAAGAAATTAATTTCCGCCTATATTTTCGCACTTCTAGTCTTCCGTTCAGAAGGACCTTTTGCACTAAATTTCAGACAAAAAATAAAAAACTTATCTCCTTCAGCTTCCCTTTCGTCTTTTAAAAACTGGAAGCAAACTGCAAGTGAAAAGAAGCTTTTTCAATGTGAACTAGAGAGGTTGCCTACCAAATAATAAAGTAATCTTTTTGTGTGCTCCAAAAGAGAAAATTTCATTTTTTATGCAAACCAACCACGACGTAAAAGGACAAGGTATGAATGCAATATAGCCTCTTTAACAGGGAAAACATCATTTCATCCATAAAATTTTTTTTATTTCATTTCACAATCTGGCTAGCGCAAACTATACCAAACCCTGAGACTCTTCCTCTTCAACGGGTTTTTCTGCCCCGAGAAAAATGATACGTAAATAGCATGCTCGCCACAACTTTCTAGGGAAATTCGAACCAGAAGGAGAAAAAAATGTGCTGTACTCTGCAAGAAAAATAAATACGAAAAAATTGTCCTCTTTTCACAAGGAGTTATGTGCCAAGGGCACAAAGCAGATAAAAAATTACCAAGCACTTCACAGCACTCATCTTGAATTTACTCCGAGAATAATGTAGTTAACTGTCAAAAAAATTGGAGTAGTGTGTTTGATACAGCTTCTCATATTACCCACAAAGTGTAGCGATGGGATGATGTTCTACTGTTCCATCCTGGTTAGTTAAGTTTCTGCTAACGTGAGCTACTTACTTACGTCGACTTTCTTTTTTCTCAAATCCCCAAAAGACGGCCTGGGAAAGAAAGCGCAATTTTCGCTATTTTGTTTTCAACGGTGGAAATGAACAAAGAACAAAAGGCAAAGCTACCATTTGGAAGTGTCGGTGGTGGTGGTGACTCTGCACTTTTCTTTTCATGTGACTTTATATACGTGCCTTAAACATATGGCGCGTCAACCCGAATAAAAGTGAAATTGGAGAGGAGAAAACAAGGAGAAATGCTTACTGAATACTAAAACTGTTTCGGGTTATAAGGGTTAATAACAAACGACGTAGATTGTGATACAAAATATTTTTTTCTCGAGAAAATGTCTTGATTCCCTGGCCCTCCTCGTTTCGGGTCAAGAGAACACTTTGTATCTTGGAGTAAAGAATATGAAAAGGAGGATGAGTTTGACTAGGCAATAGGTTGTAATTTGCGGAAATAATGAAAGTGTTCAGTATGCATGAAGCGTTACAAACTATATTGACCGGATCAAGATCAGGCTCGTCTTATGCTCCAGCCAGATTCCCATTGTACCAATAAAGTTTCATAAAATCGGAAAATAATGACAGAAAATGAAACACACGGGTAATACATAAACGTACCTAGGCTTTTGCCAATGACAAGGATTTAATTAAAATAGCCTTAGAATGTCCTTGCCATGTGTGGTTGAGGAAAAAGAGGAAAGTGAAAGTTTCTTTTAATGACTCTCCCTCGAAACACAAGCTGGCTAGGTGGGACTGTTGTCACTGAAGCTTAACAAGTATATTGGATTCTGACACATTTTCATCTCCACCAAAAGTAAATAATTCAGAACAAAATGCAGCTTGCCGCTTGATTACTCAGAATGCACGTGTATTCCGCTCTGCAGGCAACTTTCAATTTCCGCGTTGACTGTTGACAAGGCTTTATAAATAGGATATTTGCAAGCTTCAAAGTGACTCAGCAAGCGAAGATGCCAATATATACGTAGAATTAGTGCTGACGCGTTTATGCAAATTAGGCATGAAAAATTGGATGGAAGCATAGTGCATAAATATAAAAATAAGACTATTAGACTATATTTTGACAAGTTTAAACCACGCAGCTATCAGCCAGCCTGACGCTTGGCATCATAAAAGGGGTATGGATATATTCAACGGATATACTGCATTATTTGATATTATTTATAAAACAAAAGTGTCACCCAACAACATGTGAGTAGAAAATGTTGTTATCGACTCAGCAACCACCACCACTACTTTCTTTATTACCGCCACACGTTACTTTGTTTAAATAGAAAACGTGAAATAAGTATCCGCTTCTGTTTTCTGTTGTACTTGCCTATTCTCTTATTTCGCAATGAAAAGACCGGCGACGACTGTAGAGCTGGCTGTAGAGTAGGCATGTCATAATGCAAACTTGGAAAACGAACCCAGCTTGCCCAGCAAAAAAATACCAAGCGGATATTATGGCGTTGAGAGACAAGGAAGGCTGCCTATTACCATTATGTCTAGTTCATGTTTAACTTTTTTCCCCATTGCTACGCTCTCTTGTCCACATTTAAAATATTCTGAGGGAATATTAAGAAAAATAGGTCGAATGAATGTCAAATATGTCAACCTAATTTTCCCCTTTTTGTCTTCCATCCTGCTTTGGAGGAAGCTCATTTCCCTTTGGAATCTAAATATTTTTCTAGAGTTTTTATACACTCCGTTCCAGTTATGAAACACCTTGATGCTTCCCACTGTTTTTATGGTGATGACGACAATGATTTGCTAATCAGTCCTGTCCCACGTGTTTATTCCTAATGCAACCTATAAGGTGCATGACTATTTCGGGGAAAGCTCAAGGAGAATTCTGGAAGGAGGTAAAACAATGCATGGCGAAAGTCTAGTTTATTATTGGGATTGCGGGAGTGTGAAAAAATAGTTTTCTTCCGTCAAATGACTCGTTCGTCCTTGTGACTAAAATTGGAGTCGTGTAGGGAATATATGAAGTCATTTGAAACGGACCGAGTCGTTACAATGTCATGGAAAATGCAATCAAGTAGGAGGGGTCTATTGTCTATACGTCCCATTTACACTAAATGGCAAAAAGAGAAATGTTTTTCAAGGAATACTTGGAACTTTCCACATAAACCTATTAATTCTACGCTTGAGCACATTGTACTCCATTTTACGGGCCAAAAATTTTTTCAAACATTCCTTCTCTCGGAATTTTAATGCTTTTTTAAAATGAAGGAGACAAGAGGAAAAAATCCTACTTAATATTATACCATTGCTTTGTGGTAATATCCCAAGGAAGAATAGTTGGACGTGCTTTTTTCCAAAAAGAAAATATTTTTTCTTGAACAGTTTAAAAGAAGGATTTAACATTGTCACTTTCTCATGCCATTGTCAACTTATGAAATGACATTAAACTTGTGTTATCTGCGATAATAACGTAAAATTCATTTTTATAGATGCTTTTCACTATGAAAAAAAATTACAAAAGCTGAATAAAGTTTTTGGTATGTCTTTTGTGTAAGGGGTTTATCTTAAGAAGTTCGTATAGGCACACAAGCTACGCTAAAAAGGCCCTTGTTTCTCTGAACCAACCACCAAACAGAAAATCACAGAGGGAAAAAATCCTTAAGATCAAAACCTCAAAAAAGAGAAAAGGATTTGCTTTCTGCTAACCAAGTTCCATCGGTTTATTCATTCTTCCTATAATTTTGTGAAGCCGTTCCGCTTTTCCTTCTTCTCCAGGTCCATCCGGTGCGCGGAATAGGAAGGAACATAAAAATATTTTGGTAAACCTCAGTCGCATTTTAAATCCAAATCCATGCAAGAAAAAAAGAATTCTTGAGGGGATGAATTTATATCCTTTATTCTTTACAATTTTTTCTTACTTAAGCTACTTCAGAAGCTACTGTGTAAGATCTCCGTACAAAATACCTTTGAGTGCCTGGGCCATTACCACCAGAAAATTTTCATAAGAATAAAGAATTCTTTACGTTTCAAAGGGTTTTCTTTTCTCTGTGGTAAACGCTCCAGATCAGAAGTTGTTTTAGGTAAAAGAGCGTAAACTATACCTTTGTGAAGTTTACGATAGACAAAATGTAACCAAAATTACCAAACATTTTACGGTTTCCCAACACCCATTGCATATTTTTATAGAGTAATCATTCTCTGTCATCTAAATTCCCTCCATATCATTCTAAAGGGGTAGTTTGCAACTCATAAAAATCTTCTGTAGTTACAAAAGGCAATGACAATTTTCCTATATTCCAGAGCAAAGCACCACTCTAGATGATGTCGTAGCCATGAATGTCTTCATGAATCATAAAATATACGTACCCTTCGCGCAATTTAATATGCAGCGAGTCACATTTTTCTTCGTAGTAATGATACTCTTTCTCCGCGTGTGTATTTTTTATTACGATGCAAGATCAACCAACCTTGTAAAAAAAATCTGGATTTAGTGATTCACCCAGTTCAAAACATTGTAAAACAAGCTGGTCTAACACTCTCCATAAGCTTCTTGAGGAAGAAAATGTCAAGACGTTTTATAAGCAGATATAATCAAGCTATAAAAATGCTAAACCACAAGGAGACATTGCATTTCGTCAAAAAAGTGTGGCGCGATGGTTTATGTAACACCAAAAACATTAACCACATTGCCGCAAGGTAAACAGGATATTATTTATTTTTATGATTTTATATGAAGCATGTCTTCCATCTCTAGATTATTTTTTCTTGCGAAAAAACTCATCATTACCCAAAAAATGACATTTAGATTGCAATTTAAAAACTTCTTTTATACTACGACCCCCTCCTCCTTCCATCTCAATAAAAAGTACATTAGAGATATGCTTCTAGAACGTTCTTGACTTTGGGTACGTACACATTAAGCCATAAATGTGGCTCTTTTATTACCCCGTTTAAAACAAAATTACCCTTTTCCAACTCATCACACTAGAGCTCCAACATGCATATGCATTTCAAGTTTTGCTGTTTGTGGTTTTTGGAACTTTGGGTAAACTCTAGTTTAACGTAATGAGCTTATCTGTATGGATAATGTTGTATTATTATGCATTAGACTTGTAAATGGGTGTTGTGGAGTAATTTGCACGTTAGCGCGAGCACATGCCCCAAATCCCTAAACAATTGGACTCCAGACCAACACTCTGGACAACCAGACACCAAGCACAAGCTGAACTGGAATAAACTGCAAAACTACAAAGTTTTGGCTGGGGTGATGATGATCATATCATATGATGAATCATCATATTCTCTCCACAGGAAATTAAGAACAACAAAAGAATCTTAAAAGACTTGATCATCATACCAAAATTCACTTGAGGCAGTGCATTAGATAAGAAAATGACGCATCCTCATACTACACACACACCCATGACAAAACAGAGTTGAAAGCGTTCATCATGTCAAGGAGTATGTAAGCACGCTTTACTCACATTATCCCATTATATTCCTGTGGCTTTAACTTTGGCTCGAGCTCGATACGCTCTGTTGAGTTCTATAAAATTACGTAATATCTTTACTCCAACAAAGTATAATCATATCACCCCTCCAAGCAGTGGATGGTTGGATACTTGGATAGTGTCCGCGTAAAAAAAAATTCCGTATCAAAAGTCTCATTTTTAAAGTCCTTTGCAATTTGGTCTACTATACAATCATCATCATCATCATTATGATGATCATCATCATCTTCCCTTTTCATTCCATTATCACAATCCTTTAAACTCAGCCCAGCCTCTTTTCATGTTCATCTTTTAAGATTTTTTTTTTCCTTTCAAGATTTCCTTCCTGTCTCTAATAAAAGGAGTACACCGAGTACAGGTGTGTTCGTGCAAACACATCTTTCATCTTTCTATCCAGCTTCTGTTCTCCACATTTTTTTTGCTAATGTATATAAAAGCGTAAAAACAGTTTTTTCCTTCTTTGTAACGTAATAAACGTTAAACGTAAAGCTATTATCATAAGCATGCGATTTCATTATAACACTAGAAAAAGCTACT
>JAANSQ010000797.1:0-19068 GCA_036850885.1 Lepidocyrtinus dapeste | reverse complement strand
CTGGTCATTCTCACCTTGCCCATTATAATCATATTAGTGGTCCTACTGTAAATGCGGCTGCTGCAGTTACCACCTTAGCGCAGACGTATAATTCGCCGGAAACGGATGGTCTTCCTTCCACGCTGGTGGATTCAATGAGGACGTTATTCGATATATTGGATGATGGAAAACAAGGCAAGATTCGTTTATCTGATATTGAGTCAAGATGGGAGATTGATTCAAATGGCCAGCCTACAAATGGGAAAGGGTCTGGTGCAGAGCCTCTCATCAAAATGGGAGTTCTAGGTTATCTACGCAAGGTCACTCCTTCAGATGGAATGCTTACGTTTGATCGATTTTGCGCTGGCCTTAGATTAGCTTTGTTGACAAACAATGAAAACGACGATGGAGGATTTTTATCCGGTCCTGGTGGCTACACTCCTCCAACAATACGAGCTTTGCAGCAAGACCATCATCAACATCCTCCACCCCCACCAGAGCAACAAATAGGTTTGCCTACAATCCCACCTCCGCCCCAACAGCCTCAACCTCCACAACAGCAAGTTCAGCAACATCAAACGTTTCAGCAGCAAGTTCGCAACTTGGCGAGCAAATCCTCCCTGCCAACTGTAGTACAAAACAGTAATAATACTAATAACAATAATAATAATAACTCCAACTTGAACAATGCAAGCAATAACACCACCCCACAATCTCCATCAAGNAAAACAGTAATAATACTAATAACAATAATAATAATAACTCCAACTTGAACAATGCAAGCAATAACACCACCCCACAATCTCCATCAAGTAACAGTAATACAATGCAAAGAATGTCCAAAATCCCGAGTTTATCTTCCAGTCGCCTCCCAATGCCTAGCAACAGTGGAGGAAGTACAAATAGTTCAAGCAGCATTCCAACATCGCCTTCATCTCGAATCGCATTTAGCCCCGGAACACAACGGGCAAACCCTCAAGGTACATCAAACTCCAGCAGCAATAACACTAGCAGTGCTGAAAACAGCCCTGGAGGCAATGTACCCACCACTTCATCAACTTTGTATCCGACCAAGTCCGCCTTGAAAAATTCAATTTCCACCTTGTCCTCAGCAGAACAAGGGACAACAGTAGCCTTAGTTCATCAGCAACCACCTCCTAATCCTAAACCAACTTCAGGTATACCTTCTTCCTCTGGTGCCGGAGGCACTTTAAAAATGACCAAGCAGACATCAGCCCCAGGGCTACATAGATATCAGCAGAAGAATAGTAGCATGGACGATTTAAACTCTAGTGGAGGGTTTCTCCGGAATAACAATGTTGGTAACAACAATGTTGCTGGTCATCACTCCCATACACACCAACAAACTAACAATCATTCTCACCATGGTCATCTTCCTGCTCATCATCATGCACATAATCGGCCTCCATCCGCTCCTCTCCTTGATACAGACTCGGATGAAAATGGGCTTCTGGAAAATTGTCCAGCTCCACATCACCATCATCATACCAATCCGAAGCAACAATCCCACAATCATTTTTCACAACAGCAACATCACCATAGACAGCAGCAGCCAATTCATCAAGATGCCTACTCTACAGGAAGATCTGGAAAGCATCATCATCATCAACATAATCGGGAGCGTGCTAAAAGCCAAGACAGGGAAAGAACCGAGCACGCAAATAGCTTGAACAAAGACGACCAAAGCAACAATGCCGTTGTTGGGAATGCAAGCAACAGCAAAAAAGTGAGCATAGTCACTCCGCGACATAGAACACTCAGTATGCCACAACTTCAATTGAACAAACTGATTAAGAGCAAATCATCCTCGGCGGTAGTTAATTTTGATGAGCAAGCATCCTCTCCAGAGAAAACTAATGAGTCTGTAGTACCAACAACGGATACAACAACCCAAAATGGACATCAGAGTAATCACCAAGGGAGTCGAATTGGTACACTTAAAAGTGGCAACAATAGCACTTCTAAGCTTCATAGCTCAAGCAAAAATTCCTCTAGTAGTAGTAGCCTCTTGAAGTATGCCCATAATTATACGAACAATGGGACCAAAAATGAAATAAACTCACAAACGCTCCCAATTAATCCTACTAATGAACCACAACACGCGCATGCCATCACTGTAATGAAAGAAAAGGAACAACCTCCTCCACCACCGAAACCTCCAAGGAACGCTAATGGAACTGTAAATGGCCCTGTAACGATATCAACTACACTCATCACCAACGCGGTAATTCATCAGGAGCCTCCGCTCAGCGGGAGCAGCCAAGGAAGTGCTCATACGCAGACAACAGCTAGCACAATGACGCTGAGCAGCGGAGGTGGAAGTTCGGGAAGTATTGGAGGGAGAGATGGAGTACCAGGTGGAGGGAAAATGTCTGAAATTAGGAATGCTTTGCAATCTTGGCAGAAAGGTATCTTGTCTACGGATAAGAAACCAATCGAGCAGACTTTAAGCACCACGAGCTTGAGCACGACGACCACTGCCAATACCAATATGACCACGAAAAGCGCACCAGCACCACCACCACCACCATCGGCCGTTAATGGAAATACTGGTGGGACTGGAAAGAATAACGCGGAAACAAATGGTATTGTTGCTGTAAACAATGCAAGAAATAATGGGACACAGTCCAACAACGCCACCACAACAGGGTATAGTAATTAAATTATTTAAGTTTCTTCAATGGCATTACTTAATCATGATTTAATCTTTGTTTTAGGACTGAAGTAAAATTAAGACCAGGCGGGGGCAAGGCTAGCATGAAAAGAAGGGAAACTCCCAGGCGACATACCGTACAGACTGGCATTGACTTTGCCACTTTAAAGAGGCTTAAACAATTGGAACAAGAAAGGGATGTGCTCCAGCAAGGAGTAACTTTTCTGGAGAAGGCTCAGCAATGGTATGCGAAGCAGCTTGAAACATCAGATGAAAGGATAGGGTTGCTAAGCAAAGGAGCACCTATTACCGTAATTAATTAAATTAACCTATGAACATCCTCTTTATTTATGTGTGATTAGCTTTATCTGACACGTTTTAACTTATATAATAGGACCATGGGATTGAGTCTCACGAGGAAAGACTAAACCTACTCGGTTGCCGGGTGTCGGAAGTGAACAGTTTATTGTCTGCGTTGATGGATGGCTCATCCCAACTTCCTGTTCATATGAATCTACAAATTCCTTCCCATTTGAGCTTGAGAACTATCACAAGACTAAAGGAACAGAATAGACAGCTTACACAAGAAGTTAGCGATTGCAGTCATCGAATCACTCAATTAGAGACAGAGAAGGCTATGCTTTTGCGTCAACTTTTTCATCAGAAAAATAGCTCGCAGAGCGATGAAACGGTTTATATGTAACGAAAGTTTTGTTTTTAAATGTTTGAATTTAGAATATAACTGTACCATACTTTAAAAGGATTTATTCAAAAATACTTATTAGCAATATAAGTTCAGATTTGTATCTATAGATCGCCTTCGCATGCCCATTCCCTCTTCCAGATAGATTCTAATTTTTAATCAGCCACATCCAAACGAAATAATTTTATGGAAAAGTAGCTGGTTGTGATTTTTCAAGTGAAGGCAAATATTCAAGCATGGTTACTAAACTGGAGTATGGACGTTGTTACCCCCGCCAATACACCCAAACCGATCTAAACGCTTAAAGCTATTTATGTGTGTAAGTTTTTTACATTGTTGAAGTTTGTGTCAATATTACTTTTCTATTCTTAAATTAATGATTAGTTTACTAGTTAGATTAATTACACAACTTAAATGACAATCTGGTAACCCGTGACCAAACTGAATTATGGCAAATGCAAAATATTTTTTGACAATCTTCAAGTATTTAATTACTTGATAATAATGAAATCGTAAGTTTCCATTGTATTAAATAATGACAAACAATCATTTTTGTGCCAGAGTAGTTTAAGTCGTTTTAAACAGTTTTACAGAGATTTGTTGTTATAAATAGTATTTTCTAGAATTGTTTGAGCCGATATTTTTAAACAAAAACGAGTGTATTGTCAAACGTGCCAAATAAATACAAAATTCTACCCTTAAATTTCTACTACATTAATTTGAACATTCCGATTTGACACTGAACACTTAATTTTTTAAGTAGGATATTCATCTAATCAAATTTTACACAAATCCTTTGAGATAGGTATTTTCTAATTTATTGGACAAAATACTGATTGATTAAGTTCGTAATTAAGTTTCATATTACGTGAAGGTAAATTGCGTAACAAATCATAAGAGATCACAAAATATACGGACATAATTTAAGTTTTTTGAAAGTTTTCATTTGGTCTATTTAAGCTTTGGTTAGACAAAATTTTAGAAATGGTAACTAGTAAGACCAATTAATGGAACCTGGTTAGGACTAGACTTTGGAATTCAGTTATTTATTTGTTACTGTCTACGAAAAGTTAACTTAATCCAACCATAAATCGACTAGAATCAACGCAAATGAAATGTTCTAAAATGGTCATAGTTTCAAGTTTTACATGTACTTACGTTGCTGTTCTTGTTCGTTACTGATTGTAGAACCATAGTCTGTTTTCATTGGGGTGTGAAATGGCCAAATAATTCTGAGCAACGGCATAGGTCCCAAGAATTTTCTCATGTTGGCATAACTAACTGGCTTTTCTCCGGGGAGGGTTCTGATAATTTTTTTGTGAGCGTCTGCTGAAGTTTGCCCCTTCGTTGCCATTACGATGTAGTATACCAACACTCCCCAAGCTAGTAACTGTCCGACGGAAGTTATGGACGCAATTATGAAACGAGCGTCCCAGTCCCAGAAAAAAGTATAGACCATACACATTGTCCGAAAAAAGTACCACCATAAGCTGGAAAAAGATGATTGCATAATAATATAAAAAAAAATTTCGTTAGGCTGTTTTTCTACGTGGTCAAAAAATCTTACCTTAAATTCTCAATATATAAGGCGTAATATAGGCAGAAGATGGAAACCATCGTAGTACCGACGGACAAATAAAACACAAGTCCCAAAAAATTGCACTGGTTTTCTTCTCCGATGCAACATGCAGTAAATATGCAATGATGACATCTTCGAATGATGCAGGTGTCGCAAATGTGACAATGCCATGTACGAGGCGGGACGAATATTTCGCATACTGCGCAAATATGGTAATTATGGTCACTGCCTGTCACACAAAAATTCAATCATGACTTAAAAGAGGTTAAAGCTTATTATTTATAGTTAGATTATTAAATTACCAAAGGGACTTGGCGTAAAGTGTTCGCTCAAGTGTTTAGCGTGCTCCCTTAATTGAACGTCTGCATCCATTTGCTGGACTTCTGGAGAAAGGTGCTGCACCACCGGTTGGAGAATCATTCTATTACGAATGGATGAATTTCGCTTTCGTACAAGGTATCTGGAGCACGAAGGGAAAAGAACTATGATTACTAAACCGAAATGTTTAATTCATAACGTTTCATTTGTCATAATTACAAATTTGAAAGCACTCCAATAAGAATCCAAGTTCCTAGAATTCGGAAGAAAATCACCCAATTCTCGGAACTCCCAGCAAATATTTCCGGCACGATGTAAAGCACTCCCCATGTGTAAACGACTAGGGATGTCACAACAATAAAACAGGCAGCTAGGAATTCCACAAGTCTAGGATGAACTTTGATTGGACTTCCTACATTGAATCAATCGATAACTTTATATCCCGTAAATCACACTACTACACTTCTCTTAAGACTTACCGGACTGGAAAAATTGAAGTACTCGGTCCTTTAGTTTTTCCATTGACCTTTTGTTACAGCCAGGGTCATCGAGCATCTTTGAAACCTTAAAACTTTCCAAATAATCTAGAACAAGTTCACCTAGGGCTTCCACATTCAATTATTTCTTGTAAACAGTATAACTGTGCAAAACTATTACGAACAGAATGTAGGCTAACGACATTTACCACTACTTCAGGTGAAGTGTCACTTCAGAATACAGAATGTTTATCAAATCATGAAAAAACTGATGGCAAATAGCATCGATTTGTATCGAATTTCCCATGTATTTAATTTAATAAATTATTTTCCAGTGTACGTCAATGGGGAATGGGGATTTGAAAAGCACTTAAAGTTAAACCCGTGTTGTTGACAGAAAATTGCTTAGACTGAGCAGTGTCAAAAAACATGGAAAAACTTATCATGTGTTTATGTTATGAGGGGGAGTTGCGCTAGTGCAGAGCAGAGTTTACGTGGTTGTTGTTGTCAGAAACGTGGCAGTAGGTGGCATGAATTGCTCCTGAATGATAAAATGGAGTTTTAGAATTTGGAATATTTGGATTGGGATAGGAATATGCTATTAATGAATGAAGTAAATTGAATTTTACGTGAATTTTATTTCCTATTTACAATACTTGCTGTTAAGAAAGGTTTAAATAGAAAATTTAAAAATCACAAGTCATACTAATACATTCATGCGTCAAGAGTCGGTCGCGGCAACTTGTCTAGTTTCGTTGACGCATATAATGCGGAGGTGACTGCGGCAAGGGACCTGTACTGTCGCTTTAGATTGTATCCTCCAAATATAATGGGGTAGTACAGCATCACTTTCTCTGAATTTCCCCTAAAACCATGGAAAAAAGATAACTGTGTAGACTATGAAACGGTTGGATTGAGATTGAATTATAACCGCAGTTGTTTTACCAAAATTCTTGCATCGGCTGAAGGTACATGTCATACGCAACATTCATGTAATCCATCCAGAAATCGGTTTCAAATTCCAGAGCTGAGTGGCACGCTGCCCCAACAAAATTTATACTGAGCCAAACAAACTCCATTACAAAATCGTTCCTCTTATTCAAATGAAATTCATGATCGATAGCTTTATCTGGAATGGTAGGTTCCATTAAACTGGTAATTACTCTGTTAGCGAGCTAAAAAATCAAAAAAAAATTTTAATTCACTGCTAAATATTTAATTCATACGAATGAACAGGCTCTTACTGCTTTGGTCACTGATCCCCAATTTTTTGCTTTAATTCTCTTCAGACATCGTTCCGTTTCATGAGCGACAAGTGTTACTCTACGCTTTGGTTTCAGGGGCCATCCTCCACCTTTACTCCATACAGACTTTTCCGCAAAATAAATGTAAAGTTCCCGAACAAAGTAAAGAACCTTAGTTGCCGGGAAGGGTTCTGTGGTGCATGCACGCACAATATCTATCGTTGTATCTAAAATGGCTGTTTTCCACGAATGTGCTTTGTTCAGGGGAAATTGTATTTGGTAGTCACTATAAAAATTATGCGTTAATCTAATACGCAATAACGCTGCAAACTCGTCAATTTCAGTCTCACAATTCCCATAAAGACCTGTTTCTTCAGTGTCACCTAAAGCTTCCCCAGGCACTTTTTCTCCAGCATTGTCTCCAGCCGCTGCTCCTTCACCTATCAAAAATTAATTGGCATTAAAAATCAGTAAAAATTAAAATGACAATGATGTATAATTTTCATGTACCCGTTGGAGCATCGGTTGGGACTTGGCTCAGTTTCAGTGGCGTTATCGAAACTTGGCTTTAATTCATTTCCGTATTCAAAACAATACTTTAGTTCAACTTTAGTCACGTCACCAGTACTTGGGCAGCCACGCTTTACCCCAATCCAGTTCAAATCCGAGCCGAAAATTTTCTTGGCGCAAGGGACAGGGCAAATTAAGTATTCACCTTCGACCCCTGGCTTAATGCAGTACTCGGACTGCGCAGTTTGCACGGACCAACCTTCCCTTCCCATCAAAATAAAAGAATTGACCTCCTTTATCTTTGACAGAGGTACTGCGTTATGCTCATTTTGAAAGTCCATCTTGGCGTGCATTTCAATTGGGATTGTTACGAATCTTTCATCGTTGAAGAGAGTTAATGCATCTTCCATTATGTCAATATTATTCTGAACTTCGAACAAGGATCTCATCGCCCCCGGGGCGACACAACTGTTTAAATCTTTACCACCAAATACAACCACATCATCGTCTGCATTTGAGGAGTAGTCTTGTTCGTTATATAAAGTATATCTAAATTAGCAAAAATACATACATTAAATTATTTTTAAGAAACATTTTAGAGTAATGTTTTAATTATTACACTCCACGAGCGCAAAGTAGTGCAGCAGCTCCCATCGAATTGTCAGCGAGAAGTTTAGGAACATCATTGAAACTAGCGCTGTGTTCGGAATATGTCACGGACGTCCCTGTTTTTTCAGCAGTTTCATAAAGAATAGCTTCTGGAACGTTAGCATTTTCACCATTGTCTTGGGCAGCGTTTTCAGGCGCTGGTGGAGCAGCTGGTTCTGTGGTTTTTTTGTCTTGCTGATGGGAAATATGGAGCAAAGTGAATTCGATACAGAGCAAAAGTAAAATTCTTAAAAAAGAAGAACTCTCCATGTTTGATTTTTAATTTGGAGAAATAAGGGTGGTTTTTTTTAGATAATCAATTTAATTTGTTAGATTCCACATGCTTAAATTTATTATAGATTCAACATTCCTAAAAAAAATTTCGTTTGTACCCATTTCATTGCATTTGCAAAAGTAATACTTGGAAAAAGAACAATTAGCATGTAAAGTTCGTTTGAAAGAACAATGGGGTTCATTGGATTCATGCTTGTCGCTTCTAAAAATGGAAGTTTTACTTAAGATCCAATGCCTTATGCCATTTCTACAAGTTACACCGTTTGATTTGGATCAGGACAGCAAAACCTGCAAGCTTCACCAACAGAAACTGATTGAACAAAGATGTAAAGATAACAATAACAATTTTCCCGTTTAGTGGGCACAAGACAGCATGTCTGCAGTAAAGTGACAGGAGAAGATGCATTTATCATCATGTCATTCACCATCACCTTCATTATCGACATTTTTCTTCAAGAACTCTGGAATTAGCATGATTCTTGTATTGGTGCGAATAGACGAAGGTAACAATACAAATTGTGCGTTTATCAATGAACTGGGTTGGTTTTCGTCTCTAGTCATAATGAAGCTAATAATTGCTAATAAAAAATATAATAATTATTACTTCAAATGTATATGTAAAGCTACTTTTACATTTAAATTTGCAGGAAGATAAAAAGAAGGAAATCTGAAATGACATAAAACCGTCGTGTTTTGGAGAAATGAGCACAAGTGCGTATTTAAGTATACAAGAGCTCTGAGCAGTGTAAACTAAGGTCAAGCTTTTGGTCAAGCTCAACTGAGAATACATGACAGGTTGACAGCATTAGCTATGAGGAATACTTTTCCGACCAATTATCACCCTACCCAACTTCTTTAGTCCAATGCAATTTTCTTGGCCGCAATCATTCAACGCTGAGCATTTTTAGGAGGACGTCATGAAGTCTATTAAATAATGTAAAAACAACTTAAAGTTTATGAATACGAATGTTCGGGTGTGTTGGTGAACCAACAGTCTTGGACGTTAGGCTTGAGATGTATTTTACATAGCTCATTTTAGAAAGCTTCAATAAATTTGTTCTATACATTCGCCGGGTATTTTATATCTCCATTAATTATTGCCAGCCAGACATCTGCGCGTGTCATTTCTCGAGAAAACAGTCATTAACGGAGAATGGAAAAGTGTGAAGTTGAGTAATGATGGAAAGACTGGAGAATGCATCATTCTTTAAAACTTTACGTCATAACAAGCAACAAGCAAAGAGGTTTCAACCAGAATTTTGGCTTTGTAGCTTAGATATTAATGGAGTTTCGTAGTCGTTTGTAGCTTGTGGTGCGCTTCACATGCATCAAATGTCAATTATGTATTGTACTTTAGGAGACTCTCTGGTAGAAATGCATAATAATAATGTATGCATGTGAAATGAATAAAAATTAGGTGCTAGTCAAGTCAACCGATTTTTCAAAATGGATGCACTTTGGAATACATTGCTCATGCTTATTTTCGCCATTATTCAAACCTTGCCAAGACAGATATTACTTCATCTGTTGCTTGGTGTAATGTTCACCCAATTTAATTTTGAAGCACAGTTTTACTTTCGGGAAAGTTTTACGGAAAGGTTTACTCTGGCTGACATTGCTTAACGGGGAAAGTGAAACAAGCAGTTGAAGTACCAGCTATATTGAGTAACATCTACAGTTTTCATGAATGACAATCTTCTTAATTCGTATAGTTAACGAAGGCATTAAGAGCCAAGAAAATATTATTAGGTGCTAGTCAAGTCAACCGATTTTTCAAAATGAATGCACTTTGGAATACATTGCTCATGCTTATTTCCGCCATTATTCAAACTTTGACTGGACAGATATTACTTAATCTGTTGCTTTGGTGAAATGTTCACCCAATTAAATTTTGAAGCACAGTTTTACTTTCGGAAAAGTTTTACTCTGGCTGACATTGCTTAGCAGGGAACATGAAACAGGCAGTTGAAGTACCAGCTATATTGAGTAACGTCTGCAGTTTTCATGGGTGATAATTTTCTTAATTCGTATAGTTAACGAAGGCATTAAGAGCCAAGAAAATATTAAATTTGTGGGGTAGGCTTGAATTTTTCATTGGACTCGAAATTTTTTTTGCCAAAACTTAAATAGACTACAACGGAAAATAAAATACAGAGAAAGTTATTTTTGATAAGAATTTCGAAGCTAGAAGTATGGCCAAATTCAGCTCATCTAATTCTAAACACTGATTTAACTGCTTGTTCTTGTTAATAGTAGCTCATTAACAAAAATGTACTCTAAAATGGTAACAAAGGAGTTCACCGAACCCCCAAAATCAACCAGATAAGAAAAGCTTCCTGATCGCAACGTACTGCTAAGACTTTAAATGCAAAGCTTTCAGTTTGACGCAGTGTGATTCCATGTCAAATAAGGCAAGAGATTTTTATCTGCAATCAAACAGCATTCCATCAAAACATTACCTGTGGTTGTAATAGTCTATAAAATAATGTGCTGCATTATAAGTGGCAAAGTGAACATAGGGAGAGTGCGAGAAGTACAAATGACTTTCCTGTAACAATACATAATGCACGGAACTCTGTTACTCTCCGGGCGACATGCATTTCTTTGCTCATGGAAATATTTAAATCATAACAAAAGAACTTCCCCCGAATAAATGCATGTTGCTAGCTGAAAATTTTTATTACGAAATGTTCTCCTACTAAAGAACCAAGCCCAATTATTATTGTAATCACTATAGATTCATTGTGACCTTGCTTAAGACAATTTAGAAGGGAAGAAAATCTTTACTAATCCGACTTAATTCAGACATTTAAGTTAAAAGTGGGGTGTATGCAATTATAGTGACAGAAATTGTATGCATCAAGGGTAGATATTTTTCGCTTGCCTAGTGGTAATGAAACATTAAAAAAGTCAATGTTATCGACACAATGATAACTATTCTTCAAGCGCCCTGATCCATTAATTTATATAGTTTTGTAAAGCAATAACCATGATTATTGTTAACACGCCACACTTTTTGAGTGAAATGTCATGTTTTTACCAAGCTATTATGATTCACGTGAAAGTTTACTATTGCAGAAAATGTCATATTAATAGCTTCGAGCTAAAAGGGGGACGTACAATAGCAATGCAGAAATGAATTAAAGATTTTTGTGCATGAAAATGGACTCTAATTTAATAGTAGCATTACATGTAGAGCGGAAGTGGTAATTTTTGGTAGAAAACTATAATTTAATTACACGAATCACGACCGGGAACAAATTCTTCACGTAATTCGAACTCCTTTTGAAGTTACGTTACAAGTGCATTTTAATGCCAATACCTCCAAAGATTTAGAATGCTGTAGGTAAGCTTATCAAGTTGTTCATGCCAATGCTCATCGAAGCTTCAACTTAGAACTGTAACCTTTAATCACATTAAATGTTTTAGAATAACGAGATTGCGGATCTGGAAAAAATATACATTAAAACGCGTCACGGAAAACAAACGCGTCCACTGCTTACTGATCGCATCTCAAATTTCTTCCTTGCAAGTCTCGAGTCTAGCTTGAAAACAGCATTACGTCACGTTTTTTTACCTACTTTATAAAAATATTGCATCCAACTAAGAACACTTCCAGAAATCCATCAAGTCGGAGTTTCATGCTACTTATCAGAAGCTTCTAAGACAACATTGATGTACAGTGAAGTAAATTAAACAATATTCTGGTCATTTTCATTTTATGCTGCTTCATTCGGAGGTGATTTCACTGAGATGCAAGTCCCGATTTTTATCATCTTCTATCCAACCACGGAGTAATAAAATCTTGAATAGAATTACAAAATTGTATACAACCAAAGTAATATGAAAAAGTGTATGAAAGTGATTAGTCATATACTTTGCAGGTGAGCATGCTGAGAACTTCCAGACAGCATTTTGCTTTCGGTTTTGTGCTAAGCATCCAAGCATATCTTACCAGTACTCTTGCGTCATTCACCCAATTTGGTTCTTTTTAATAGACTTTTATGTGCGACAATGTAATTTTTCTCTGGTAATTCTCTTCGATTGAAAAAGAAAGTAATTCAAAAAACCTAGTAAATGTCAGATTATTAAATAAAACCTTGGTTTCCGTTCTAGTTTACACCAGATTTGGGGTCATAAATACTATAAATATTGAAATGGCAATCATAGGAGCTCTTTCATACTTCCTGGATTAACATAATATACTAGAGCAATTCCTTGATTCTGCATTATTTATTCCCGCATTTTAAACAAATTACTTTTTATTTTCCTGAATAGATGTATTTCACCGTTGATTTCATTTCATCTCAAAGAATTTTAACCACTATGCTGCAAAAAACTCATTAAACCCAAACCAACTAAAAATCCCTAAGCTTTTTCCCATGGTCCTAGAGGAGCGTTCCTTGAATTGAATGAAGTAATCAAATGACAACACAACAGAACAATCCTCCTGAAGCTTCCCCTCTTTATGCTACCGGAGGAACTTCTCTTGAAAATAATTTAATGTGCAGAACGTTTTCTAGCTTTCTTTCAAGATGCTTTTTATCCAGCAAGCTTCCTCCATTACATTTGCTTGTTTTGAAGAAGACATAGACTTGTAAGCTTGTTGTGGGCTATTACTCACTTCTTACTCCCCACTTCATTCTATTCAGGGAGTGAACCGGACCGCAAACCTGTAAATAAAGAGATTGTCAAAATTAAAAGAAAAGAGAGGGAGGACTTCCTCAACCAGGGTGCATCCTCCCCTTATTTTTCTTTTCCTTTTAATATTTAAATGCGCTTTTGCTCTATTGTGAATAAACAATCCGCTTTTAATCTATGACGTAATTATTGTTTTCTGTGAGAATTTTAGTTTTTGTTAGCTTCCAAAATCTTCAATTCCTCTAAAATTTGTTTAAGATGCCCGCATTGCAATATCTATTCAAAATTTTTCCATTTAAAATGGTCTCCTTTCATTCATTTAATTTTCCGCATTGCAATATCTATTCAAAATTTTTCCATTTAAAATGGTCTCATTTCATTCATTTAATTTTATAAATATAACAATAACAACTACAATTATTTTTTAGCTCCTTAAATACTCACTCCCTGTCAGATGAAAGTCTGCTTACCGGAACTAAATTTTGCCGACACAGAAAGAAACCACATGGTCAGCTAGTATATATTTTCCCACAAAATTTAAAAAAAAATTAATCGAGTAGAAGTAAATATGAATGTATCTTTAAACTCAACGTTCAGTTTTTTAAGCTGTTTACCTATGATGCAGTCAAGAAAGCATGTTACTGTATTGACTGCCGTTTAGCGGTGGGACATCGCAACGTATTAAATTTGTGATGATGACTCAGCACTAAATCTGATGACCATCTTTAGGCTTGCCAAACCATGAATTTTCTTTGTAGGGCTTCATTATTTTTGATATTTAGGCTGCACTTTGCACTGACAGAAAACGACCACCTCTGCATGGACGTTTGTTAAATGTGGAGAATTTGAACTGAAACGGGTTTCGGTAATATTGGTATTATGCAATTGATTGATTTTTTATTACATGTTTTAATGCAATGGAGTTGGTGTATGAGCGCAATGCGCCATGTGTTCGTTACAAACTTTTAGCGTGCTGTTTGCAATATTTAGTGCAGTAACTTGAGATAACTAAAGCAACGAGATTATTCTTAATTTGAATTCAATTTCTTCTCGTAATCTAATGCAATTCAATTCGTTATGGAGGAAACGAATATTGAATTTTACGTAACCAATCAAATATAATTCAAGTGTGTCCTGTCTAGTCACCATAACTTCTGCCTTGTCAAGTTTTTACGTATAGATGATAATGACGATGCAGAAGGATAATGAGAAAACTTTCCTATGCAGCTTTTCGTTTCCCACCTTATTAGAAGCTAGTCATGATAATGCACTTTAATTGAATGTTATCTGGCCTCTGGATTAGATAAAATTCAAGTAACCAGGAAAGCTAGTAATGACGGGTTTTGGTGAGGTCCATCTTCTTTCTTCACTGACTGAGGCTTTCATTATGTTGTTGACAAAATTTGACAATTTTCGACAAGTCTCAAAGGACCTTATGCATAATTAAAGCATAAAACGGCGCATGTTCCTTCAGAAAATTAATCGGAAAGGCCGAATAAATGTAAATTGAGTTCAGAAAGCTTATCAGTGTTTGCAAAGAAGAAAGATATTGTGATTTTGGATAAAATGATTCCGCAATAACAATAACTTTTATTCTAATAGTGGAGATGCAAAATTAACAATCAATAAATTACTGACATTGCCATTGCTTTCAGAACAAAAGTAAACAGTTGGGGACTTTTTTGCCCTACCTCCAAGGTACCTTCCCTTTGAGTTATTTATCTCCACAACTGTATCTAATCTTTAAGCAGTCGTATATAATGTTGCTATCACATCATATCAGAAAAACTGTTATACATTGCGCAATCAGCGATAAAGTATTTATTGATGATAGGCGTGCCCTGCACCCATCCGTTTTAATCTAACTCTACAATACAAACAATTCTGTAGGCATTTTGTTTTGATAACTTGTAAAATATCCAAACAAAAACTTTAAACTGCTCATGGCACTTTTGACGTAAAAAGTCTGTTTTTCATAGAGACATACTAATTTTGAAAGGTCATCTGATGATTTTATTATACAACGTTAGTGTAGGTAAGGTGGTGGTTCACTTGGTTTGTTTTTTGTTTGGGCAGCAACGGGTCATAATTTTTTGCTTCGTACTATATGAAAATGTGATCTTGTCTCATAAATTAACATATTACACTTTACATTTGAGCTTGGTTAAAATTTATAGGCACATTGGTTGTCAAAAAAATTCACACAAAGCATTCTCATATATTTTCTGCAAAAATGTCTACATTTAAATGTTTTAATCTGGGTGTTGCCTTATGAATTGTTTACCTAAATTTCAGTATCGAAATTACATTCTCCTTTTTGCATAAAGTAATCTAGATAAACTCGTGACTGCAATTATTCGCAACCTAAATGAAAAACATACTAGCCTTCATTCAACTACATTTTAATTTTGTTTGATAAATTAATCATTGTTTAGTACAATGAAGTGGTGTTATGAAAGATACGCTCTTATATTGCCTAATTTGCTATGGAATGTAAAATATAAACAATTTGATTTTTGGTAGCTCTAGTGCAAGATTTGTAAAATTCTCTTGTATTTTCTAACTCCAAAATAAAAGTGAATTTGCAGGAATGAGTTTATTTTATAGTTGTTCATTTTTTACTATGTACGTGTGCATGATGAACTCTCCTTCGAGTCAAGTCTCTTTCTGCTACATAAAAAATCTTTTAAATTTTTTTTTTCGAAAACGTTTATCAATTTTTATTCCGAGATGTTATTTCACTTGCATCTGTACCATACAACCTGTTTCTCGCCAGATTTTTAGGAAATCACGTTTTCCCGGTTTGTAGCATGATCATTATTTTAGATAAAATTTGTAACTGACAAAATGCACAACCTTAACCGTTCAATTCATTCCATGATTCTCAAATATTGGCCTATTTTCGAAATGATCATGCATCTCGTTGTGATTCACCAACATGTAAGCTATACATTTAACGAAATAACTGGAGCATCACTTAGTATCATCTCTACCATCAAGGACAAGCGTGATATTTCTGCGAGGACAAAACCCAGTATTGTCACGTTTATGTTTAAGAAATTGTGACTTTTTATGAAATTCTTACGTATTACGGCCGTTTTAGATGAAGTGCTCCAGGCACGCTCTTTAACAGAGCTATATAGCTCTTTAATACCTTGCTTAAGGAATTATTTTAATCAGATTAACTATTGTAAGAAAATAAAAATTAAAAATATAAACCAAATTTTTTAGAGCCTTGCGAACCTGTTAAGGATGACTTCTTTCCCCGAATCCTGTCCTGTCACAGTTTATAAAGGTGAGGCTGACAGAGCTGGAACATGAAAAGTACTGAGGTGTAATGAGGGAAACGAGCCTTGAAATAAAGTGTGCCATGCAGAGTAAAGACATACAACTATTTCAGCATTCATTCCCTTCCCCTTCGCTGTTACAGACAATATCAAACTGGGAATAAAATGAGACTTGTATTAAAATTGCGACACTTCATTAAAAAGATTCACAGCTTGGGTGCGTCGTACACAAATGGAGAAAACACCCTTATAGACATTGCTTCTTCATAAGGAATGAATGAAAAATCCTTCAGATCATTATCCTTCACCCTCAACTTTTATAGATACGGCTTAGTTCCTGAACATGTTCGTAAGACATTGCTCCACACAGTAGGTTTGAGTCATTCGCATTGAGTCAGCAATCAAGAGTGAGCGGTACATCATCCTCCTCCCATATTACGTGTGATAAGAGTGGAACGGTGGATGTCATCGGGTCTTTTATTGCCCCCTACTGTGCGGCTAAGCTTGTTGACTGACTGATTCTTTTCCAGGAGATCATGAATTTTGGAGGGGACTCTCCCAGTAAACTTTTATGTGACAAGAGGGATGGATGTTTATTAGGTGGAAAATGAAGTGGTGACTTACATAACGAGTTTGCAGTATGAGGTAGGTCTCCACATTCAAACCACACACGCACATTTTTCTACGTAGTATCTATGGATATGGGATTATTTTTTATCTAAATTTACTTCCCCTTCAGAAAAAAAAGTCTTATTCAATCTATACAACAGTTGGTTCATTCTCTCTTTCATTCAAGCGATTGACTTTTACTCGAGTTAGTTTAGTAGTAGAATATATTTTAAAGAATCATGACGTGATTCTACGATTCGGTGTGGATTTTTAGGTTTGTCAAAATGTTTTGTGTTGCCTTCTTTACAAAATCATTTATGCTTGTTGACAGCTCAGCTAACTCATTTCTATAAAGAAGTAGTTACATGTACTTTTTTTCAGAGCAAGCACATATTTCATTGTTATTGTTCAAAAGATTATTATGTAAAAACTGTATGATTTTCCGTTTTCCGCTTGGTTCTAACTTCATAATATTCTTTTCAACTTAATCACATGTCACGTTTTGGAGCAGATGTAAAACTAAAAGAACTGTGAAAAAACATTTAAAAAAAATTTCTCTAGCACGTTCCAATAACATAAACTAAATCTAATGGCAACTTTATTTAGTTGACCTTAGAATCAATCCTACTTACAGGGAATGTTTTTGATAAGAGAGTTCACAATAGCGTGCCAAATATTTATTAAATTGAAGCCACTCAGATTGATTCCCGAAGGTAATTGTGAAACTTATAAAAAATTGGCTAAGTTTTTTTAGTTTCTTCTCCTACATAAATGTCTTTGGTTTAATTCAATTTGAATTTGTGCGATTTGGTTAGGATCTAAATTAAAACAAGGAATGAAATTAATTTTGTCCTTGATGTGCTGGTGCATTAGCCACCATTTCCAGGTTCTGATGAGATATTATTATTGCATTAAGAAAAATCGGATTTTTTACAAAGAAACATTTTTTCAAACGTATCCTTATTCTTGTATTCATTTTCATTACATTTGTGACACATTGCCTAGAAAAATGTTCCATTCTAACGGAATGAATAAGAATGAAAGAAGTCATGGTGCTACATAATCTTTTGCTCATAAATATTTCAAAAGCTACTGAATAATAATTTATGAGATGTCAATTGACTCTGTCGTTTTGGTTCTTGGCACTGTTAGCCATTCACAAAAGTTTGTGTGAATTGAAAAAGAATCATCTAAAGAAATTGAAAAAAGTGAATTTTCAACAAAAACCTTGTTTTCATTTTCATACCACCGGAGTCAATTGTTAAATATTTTGAGGTATCAACAAACACATCACACAACTAAAAAGTTATTTCAACAATCAGTCAATACGACGATGAAAGGGTGTCTCCCTTCATTAAAAATCTAAGGATGAAAACAAGAATTTTTGAATGGCACTATATATATTGTGTGTATTTATTACAGCTTTCCTGAGATCGCGCCATGAATACCATTGATTTATAAAGTCGCAATATTGTGATCTTAAAAGTTAAAGTATTATGAAACGCACAGATGACTCAAACCTTGTTATTTCAAGAAAGTCAGACATGAATATATCATAAAGACCAATGACCTGAAAACTAAATATAGGTCAATTTCTAACTTTCCCTGAAAAGTAAAAACACCACCTTATGATTTTAATCACACATGACTTCATCCTGTATAGCATGTAATAACTCTTCTGAAAGGATTTTATTTTGAAAGCATAATTAGTACCAAGCTTCGAATTATGGTCCATTTATTGTCCTTTAGCTTCTCATCTTTGATGGAATGACCTCTAGTTAAATCAGCGAAGCTTTAAATTTGTTAATGGCAATAAATATATGTATGTCTATTTATCTTTCTCGTTTTGGGAGTATATGTCTATGGTAGATTCTCAGCTATTTAAACATAATCCCCTTATATCCTTTTCAGTCAAGTTAAATTGCATTTGTAAAGGTACATACTTAATAATAACCTTCTCTGGGAGTGTTATGCATCGTCTAAAAGTAGTTTGTATAGTAAATTATTGGTAACCCTTATTAAATATGGCTCTCAAGTGAAATTTGTGGCAAACTGGCCTATCCGACATACAGGGATGCAAAAATAGTCCTCGTTTCACTTCCAGTT
>JAANSQ010000796.1:0-19069 GCA_036850885.1 Lepidocyrtinus dapeste | reverse complement strand
TTTTAACTCTCAGAAAAAATTCATATTTATTGCTGGGTTTCCTCCAAATTGACCTCAACTCAACGCGAAACAAATAAATAATCAGATCAATGTAATAACGTTAATTATAAGCTTTTCGATTACTCGTCGAAGAACTTTATTTGTCTCAATCGTTTTGCTTTGCATGTTCATTGTGAGGTAGGCTTATATGCAACGTAACGTATTTTATTTCATATTCGTATTTCGTATATCAGTTTTGGTAGTTTTTAGTTTTTACTACGCATTGCATCTATATAGCATGGCAAGGTGACATCAAGGAGAAACGTAGTCAAAAGAGAGCTGATTCATTATGAATGTTGTTTCAAATTAATATTTTCGAAAAATTCTCTCTGATCTTTGGAAATGTGAATTACTGGATATATTCTGTAGAATAGAATTCATTTCTGATATGTCGTAAATGTTTTGAATTAAGTATTATCATAATTGAGTTTTTAGACCTTAGCGACTCAAACATAGTATATGAACGAGGTGGTCTATTGTCGAAAGGAATGAGGTTTCTAGGCTGGAGGAAGGCTTAGTATATAGCAGTGTAATGTTTGTAAGCAGATGACCTCAGTTTTGCCCATTAAATAAATTTTATTTAGAAACCAATTAAATCCTTAATTGTTTCTAATACATTGTTTGTTTATGAATGAAAAATTCAGTGAAAAAATCGGTGAGGAGGATAAGCTCCCTTCGTTGTCCACCTCGGACTTCTTCAATTTCACTGACGTACACCTGTGTTCCAACAACAGCACGGAAAGTGTCGTCAGCACCAGCAGCGGTCAGTCAAGGACAACTGACCTTATCAGCTTCAAACCATTATTGTTCAACTCTTGTCACTGTTGCCAACCACAAAATCAGAAGATTCCGAGAAAGAAGACCAAAACAAGGAGGTGCGGTGGCGGTGCGCCCTGGCGAGGGCTACAGTCCCCTCCCCCTCAATCTGAGTGACCTGAGTCTTAAAACGTGTAATTTTTCAATACCTAAAAGTGATACGAGCGGTCTTAACTATTGCGTCCGTTGCAGCCACCTGAAGGAAGCTTTTTCAAGCAGAAGAAATTGTTTGGATATTAGTGTCAACAGTCAAGTCGGAATCGCTTGTACTGTGGCTAAGATCCAAAACGCCATCCTCATGTCTCCACTTTAGTAACCGAGTCATTTCGTGGCAGCCCAGCCATACGCCAGAAACTTCTTATTTTCGGCATTCCCTCTTCTTCTTCCTCCTCTACTGCGATACCGCATCTTTTGGTCTTTATCGGCTATTTATCAATTGGTTCAGTTACACAGCTACTATTTACTGAGGTACAAATTACGGGAAGCAGATTCAATGAAGCCATAAACCGGATCATTTGTTCTTCTACGGTTTTTAACATCTCTCTCTTGAGGTCCTTGTCGTTACCCTTTTCAACGGCACGGCCTTCAATTCATCATCCTTCTGATGTGTGACCCTTGATTTACTGAGGAAGTAGTTGTCAAACAACAACAAGATCTCCATCATTATCCCAACGGTCTCATTACTCATACTACTACGCGAAAGGGTAGTACTTTCAACGGTTCAATTCAACTTGCTTAACATTGAGCGCAGGAGCAGCGGCGGTATCTTACTACTACAGCCACTACAGCTTACTATAACAAACTTTTTAAAAGATTGAGAGAGGTTGCAAAAAGTCTACTTAACTTGATTGACATTGACGGGGCACGAAGACAGTTTCAAACTTCCACTGAATCTCAGTCATCTACAATGGATGACATTGGTCTCGAGCAATGCAGTTGGCGCAAGGGAGGTTGACTTTAATCGGTTGGTTTTCGCAAGTTTCCAAATTTCAACATGAAACTAAATTTATCAGGAAAAAATAAATAATTTATCCTATTACAGAATGCGGACATTGTCTGAGACCAGTGAGGAGGGACGCAGGAGCAAATTTCCTATAAAAAATGAACGTGACAATGTTTTGCGAAAGGTGAGATCGGTGCTGAATAAAGTGAGCTCTCTCAACTACCACGCGCTTCAACAACGTTGGATTAGTGTTTTACCTGAGGATAACGGGGAAAGTAGCAACATGCAAATTACTACTGACATCCTCCAACTGGTCATCAACAAAGCTTTGGATGATACAATCTACATGCACATTTATGCTAGGTTAATGGGTTACGTCGTGGCGATGAAGCCAGATGGTCTGAATCATGGAATTCGATTGTTAATCAATAGCCAACTGCATCATGAACTACAAAAGCTGGCTACTGATAAAGAACTTGCTTTATTTGATCGTTCTGTGGAAAGAGCTGATGCAACAAGAAGGCGCAAAGTTTCTCTTCATTCGATTCGTGGCGGAACTGTTTTGTGAGAAGGCTTGCACATCAAAGTTTTTTGTGGAGAGGGTTAAAGATCTCCTTGTCATGAACAATCCAGGTAACAATAAAATGAATAAAAAGTTTCAATGAAAGATAGGTGGAAATATTACAGTTACTTATAATTTTAAAATTACTTAAATATATTTTTTTTGGGGGGAATTGTAGCCTAACGTGGATGAAAACATTGAATGTCTTTGTGTACTGATTACATTTGCTGGGGCAAAACTGGAAGAAACTAAGAAGCAGTGGTTGGACGATATCTTTCATAAGCTGTCCCAGAAACAAAACGAAAGTCCACAGGCACTTTCCAAAAGGATTCAGTTCATGATTTTAGACCTTATGGAAATGAAATTGAACGGCTGGTCTCCGCACAATAAATGGTGGTCACCATCAGTGAAAATATCAACGTCTGATGGCGAAGAAACAAACCCATCGGGAAATGCTGCGAATGATAGGAGCAAAGTGAACGGCTCAGGATCGAATGGAAATGGTGATCGCGGGATGGCCTCCACCAGTGCCAACGAACCACCTCGAAAACTTACTAGAAAGAGCAATAAACATCGGTCCTCTTCATCGCGGTCTAGCTCCAGAGCTTCAAGAGAAAGGGTTTTGCGGGATCGGAACGGGGAACCTGTAATGTCGCTGTTGGAGATGCGGGCTCTTCGTCGTAATCTAGTGGGACTGCTTAACAAAGTTAGTCCTGAAAATCTTCACAGGATCGCGGGTCAACTGGAGGCTTACCTTTTAACTCACTGCCAGGATTCTAGTATGGATGTTGTGGTAGACATAATCCTGGATAAGGTGCTCAGCGACGGCATGTACGTGAGGATTCACGCCAACTTAATTGCGAGAGTGATGCAAAATGCCGAAGAAGATCGTTCAAAGATTGAATCGTTTGGAGACAAAATTGCAGCAAAGGTCTTGAATTTTGTTGCTGCCAATCCAACATCTGTGGACGGGTTCCGGTTTCTGGCGGAATTATACCAATGTGACCTCATTGGGATTGAACATGTTGTGTCCACTATGCAACAAATCTTGGGGAGTCCATCTGAAAACCTTCTTCCCGCTGTGGAGCCTCTTGCTATATTTCTTTTCACTGTGGGAGCGAAAGTAGATGCGGAAGTAGAGGACCGCAACTGGCTGACCAATGTCCTCGAGCATTTGAAAATGACGGCAGACCTTCTATTATTGCCTACTAACCAAAACAGATCTCTCTGTCTGGTTATGAACGTGATTGAATTGCGCAATTCTAAATGGGAACATCAACAACCTCCGCATTGGCTCCCGTCCACCGCTTCAATGTTTTCTAATCGTTATGAAACAGAAGGTTTTATCAGGCTATTCGGTGAAGACAAGCAGGTCAGTGATTTCAATCTTCCTAATTATATTTACCTTTTTTAAGGGAATAAACATCATTTTATTCATTTTTTAGGAATTTCTTCGGTTTTTTAAATTACGTTGCACTACTTGGAAAAGCACGGATCAATTCTTCAAGGATGCTTTGGAATATGCCGTCTGCTGTGGAGACTGGGAAAAGGATCCAGGCTTTCTTCGCAACACTGGCGCTTGCATCAACTTGTTAGTGAAGCAAGGGTTCATTAGCACTGGTCAATTGAAGAACTTCATCGGATCTTTTGTGGAGCGCGTGATGTGGATGCGTCGTAAGAACATGAAAGCCTGGGACAACTTTGGTCGCATCCTAGGTACATTTTATACAATTAACATTAATTACACTTGATCATATTTTAACTGACTTCACTATTTAATTTAACTCCAATTTTTAAATTTTTTTTTAGATGCAGTTTACTAATTTATGAAGAAGGACGGCAATGAAGGCATGTTGGTACAATGACCCGACCTGACCTGAATAATCGAGTATTACTACTAACGCACGTGAATATCAGATGAAATAATTTAGAATTAATTTGTTAATGAGTAACTAAAAACACCTTACTTTCAACAACACCATGGTCAATCAACCTACAAGAAAATGAGATTTGGATATAGTGATGGAGAATTGTTGGTTGTAAACAACAACTTTTTTAAAAATTTCCCAAGATTCATACAAAATGTCGGAGGAGATTTTCCTTAAGGAATAGAATTTAATTGGCTTCTATCAGTCTATCTAAAAATCTTGTATTCTATTTTTATTGTATGCCACAAATTACATTTGAAACGAATCGTACATAGAATTTTTTTTTCAAACCGTGTTATCCAATCTACGACGTTGTCATATTTTCTCTACTCTGCTTGTCATTTGAAACGAGAATACGTATTACAGAGTTTATAATTATTGTGCTTATGCTGCGAATACGCTAAATGCTTATGACCTTCAGCTTTTTAAAGAGAATGAATGAAATGTGAAAATCTACATGCTTTCAAGTTAGGACTAATAAGCGAAAGTGAAAGAGGAACAGGAAGGTTACTTTCCCTTTTGTGCTGTACTTGCTTTCATCTAAATTTTTGATCTTACGCACCACATAACTTTTAAGTATAATTTTATATTCTCCATTGTTTCTATATTAGTTAAATGGTGGTATGATATGACACTTAAAACTATGCTGTTGATGATGGACTGACTGATGATAATCTGGATTTCATATTACATGTTAAGGATAGCAATTTGTTTGAATTTTCAAAGTTTGAAGCGAAGCGGCAAATACAAATTTTAAAAAATAATAGTTTGAAACGTATAAGTAGGATGTTTGGTAAGGTGTTAGACTATACTTTTTTTTAAATATTACTACATAGTAGGATTTATGGTTAGGATATAATTAGGAAAAAATATTCGAAATGTTAGTGTGTGAGGATGTATGAATTTACTTACGGTGTTGATTAAAACAACACCACTTACAACATGAATTGAGATGAGGTGATTGAACTCTGAAGGAAAACGTCAAGTTATCCATCCATCAAGCATTTGGATGACATCAAAGAGTATGTAATGAAAGAAATTGAGTAAACCAAAAGCGGACACTGGCAATACTAGCATGACAGTCAAAATGCATTGTGCATTGCTCTCTCCTCGGGCAATATTACTATTTGCTACTAATGTGAATCTTCGATCTCTTTGATTTACCCAAGCTTTATTTTTAATGGAGATGGCTTAAGTTTAAGTAAAGTTTATATCGAAATGATTTTAAAAGGCCTAAACCGAAACTTATATTTGATTTTAATGATAATTCTGTGCTTTACTGTAGTCTATATTTGACCTAGAAAAACCAAAAAAAACAAGTTTATTACCATTCATTATTCACGGTTCTTTGTCCGTTTTAAGTGATGGATTGGATTTGAGTGCTTTGTGGCTAATGTTTTACGGTATTGTCGATACTAGTTCATCAGGTTCATGTAACGTACACTATGCTAACAGTTAATGCTACTCTGAAAAACAATTTTAATTACAATTTTTAGTAAGTAGCTACAAGCTTTAAGCCCTGACAGAAGAATAAGTGTAAACTAAGTTGGTAAAAAGTTCATATTAGTCCTATTCCCTCCTATTTTTTGTAGTTTTTGGCTAATTTTGTTATTTATTTAGTAGCTTCAAGATATTTTTTGCCCTGCCATATTTATGTAAAATAGACCGTATGCATTTAACTTTTCCTGTCACTCACGTACGTTCTTTCATGTACGGTTTTACTATTTTAAAACGGGCAGTTTCAATCCAATCCAACGTTTAGGTCTGAACATGATAGGAGGAAATATTCAAACTAATTTCAGGTGCATACTTATAATATTATATCAAGATGAATTTTTTGTAGACATTAGCCCTAACTATGTAACCACATACGACATAGTTTATATCTTAAACGAAAACTGCTCAGCAGAGTAAAGATTAAGACAAAGTCAATGATTATCATTTTGTATGATTAAATGGTCATCCTAATCACTTTCAGGTTCATACATGTGCTGTAATACAAGACACAGAGGAGAAGAAGCAATCAGTTTTAGTAAGACTTAAAAAAATCTTTCAAGATAAAACATTAAAATGCGAATGCCACCAGGGTAATAGCCCTTGACTGGAAAGAATGTGAATGAGCACTACTTTATTACTTTATATATTTTTTCATTTGTACTAACTAAATTATTTACCGTCTCGATTCAAAATCAACACTGAAAACAACATGAATTTGTTCAAACCTCACATACGGGAAAATGAATTAAAATTAACTTTGTAGTTGTAGCATTTGTAAATTAGAATATGTACGGAAAAGATTGAGAAAACGGTGCGAAAAAACTATTATTAATAAATTTAGTTATATATGAAAAGCCTAAAGGGTTGATAGAATACTATGATTTTTGACACGTAATAATACAGTAAGTGTATTTATCTAAGAGCGCAAATAAAAAACAAAAGTCAATGAAATGTATTTAGCTAAGCAGGAGTGAATCGCAGAAAGGACATTATATGACGACGGCGACGCTACCAACCTATCAATTTTCAAGAACGCCACAAGAGGAAGGGCCTGTTGAAAACAATAAATTTTAAAGTTGTCCTTTCTACTTTCGATAAAACAAATCTTTGTGCATACTCGTTTTCAAAATAAGATCATTTGTTGAAAAATGAAACAAAAAAGTTGAAAAAATAAAAGAAACAGAAAAACCAACTCTTTCCATGTATTTTATTGTTCTTCCGGGTGCATTTAAGACTTTCAACAATTAATGAGGTCGTGATGCATTACTTCGGTAGTGTGAATGTGAAACATGTTTAGTGCAAAGAAAAAGAAACCATTTTTTTTTTTAAATTTTCTAAACATTTATTTCCATAAACAATTATCAATATCTTGGTAAATTGTAGTCATCTATCATGGGTTTACACTTCCGAAATGCGCTTGTTACGTACAATACATACATACAAAGCAAAGCGAAAACCTCATACGAGTTACCTACACCAAACGTCTATTTATAACTTAACCGAAACCTGCGATACAGTACAAAAGCTAGCTTTCCTGGAGCAAATCAGCCAAACATTTACAACTCGTGAAATGGTTAAAATAAGTCACATTAAAGTTGTTTCACTACTTTACAACATTTTTGCATGGAACGAATACTTGTTTCTTTGAAATCTGTAACGTAACTTTATTACTGGAAATTGGATACTTCTTAAACGACGATAAAAATCCATTAAGTTAATCTACTGCAAACAAAGAATACATATTACAAAAGTAGCCACGTGCGACAACAGAACATACTGATAAAATTGCTACGTTTAGATAATTAATAATGTATCCTTTGAAAACTAGTAGTAGTGCTTTATGCCTTAACCCTTAGTAGATACTTTTAGAGAACAAACGTGACCTAAATAAAATTCAAATCCCTAACTGGAATACATGACGTGAGATTATGTTCGAAAAAATTTTCTGATCGCCCTAATGCCAAACTTATTAGTTGTAATCGAAGCTGTAGCTGCGGCTGCTGCTTCCACGATTTTGGCCGTAGCCAGACCCTGATCCACCACGTCCTCCTCCCATTGAGGAGCCAGGAGTACGCCATCTGCTTCGGTCTAAAAAAATAATAAATTAAAAAAATTATATTATCAGTTTCAAAATCGTTGTCAAATTAGACTATGAATAATTAACTTACTCATTCCACGTCCACCCATACCACGGGCGCTTTCCATTAACTCGTACAACTTAGGGTTGATAACTTGGTTTGCTTCACGGAGCACATCCACAAGTTCTTTCGCTTGCTTAGCGTTCGAGTGAGTGAAGAAAGTATACGCAGTTCCGGTTTTCTGTGAACGACCAGTACGTCCAATTCTGTGCACGTAGTCCTCAGTGCCATTAGGATAATCGTAGTTGATGACAAACTTGACATCATCCACGTCTTTTAGTGGGTGAATGGAAAAAGTGGGGGAATAAATAAAAATTAATCAGCATTTGTTCTACCATCTAAAGAGGCTACACAGAAACAAGTGTAATTCACTGATACATTATGAATCAAGGAGAAAATACAAAAGGAATTCACTCCGCCACCTCTTAAAGATATAAATAATATTATATTTAATGAGGTCTTAAGAATCCAGTTTTTTGTATAACACGACATGCATCAAGTGCTTACCTTTTCGAATTTAGATTTCCCTGATTAACACTTGGACATATCAACTTTACAATGAGCAAGGTTTTCAAAGTGGTTGAGGGTCAGAGGCACAGATAATATCAGGAAATGTTTTGGAGAATGCCGGTTATCCTGAACGGGGCGCGCGGAGGAGACCTATTTAGAGAGTTCAGCTCTTCGAATCGCTTTCAAAAAATGTAGCACATTCAATTCGTCACCTCTCTTTACAAGTCCATATTAACGACGGACTCGTGTTCTAGGCCCCCACCACGTTAAACTGACTGAACTGACATGGCGGATGAGAATGTGGCCAGCACACCATAATACAAGGTGTGGACCTGAGGACATAAGGCGTGACGACATCATCAACTTTTTTTTCACTTTATTTAACTTTTTTTTAGATGCCGCATTGGTCACGCATTGGATACCCGTCCTCCATTTCCATCCTTTGTTACAAAGATATTTTTCTCTGCAGATTTCATCATAATAAACCAGCATTCCACATCCCTTACTGATTTCACCTTTCATACTGTGCCTCTGCAAATGAAAATCACAACAAATCACCTTTCATTAAAGCTAACTCTTCATAAGCTGAGCATAAAAAGGTTCACATTAAGGATCATCTTTTGAGTAAAGAAAAACTTACAACTAGTCAGACTTAATCCTATAATGCATTGACAAACTTTGGATAATATAAAATGATTACGTTAATCTGCGCTGATTTCTCAAGTTCCGAACTTACCCTTTTCAAGTTCCGATCGAATCGAAATCAGGTTGTGAGCACAGTACGTAGGTAACTTATGTTGTGATTTACTCCTTGACCTTCACACCTTGCTCAACTCATTGAGTCTGTGATATGACACCGTTTTATAGTAGTTCTTTGAAAATAAACTTATTAAAAATTGAGTCTACAATTTTACTTCTGAAATGGCTAATGAATTTCAGAAAAATGCTAAAAGACAGGAAGATTATTAAATTGACAATCTCGCTTAAAAACAACAATTTAATTTAAACGGGAGTTTAAAATTAGTTTCCTGACTTTTTCACTCATTAAACATTCATCCTTTGACAACTTGAAATTAAAGTGGTCATTTTTTTTTAATTTCAGATAAAAGTGAGAACTGGATTCCAAGATGGCTTAGGCTTAACAGCCAGTGAGTAGGTGAGTATTATATGAGATAAAAATGACAATTTTCCGATTGTCCAAACGGGAAAACTACTTACCGAGTCCACGGGCAGCAACATCTGTAGCAACCAGGATTGGAGCCCTACCAGAGCGGAATTCTACAAACCCAATTTAAATTAGTTATTTAGTTGTTCACCTAAACTTATGATTTCAATTGAAACTTAATCATAAATTAAAATGGTGACCTACCGTTCAAAACCCAATCACGTTCATTCTGAGACTTATCTCCGTGAATACACATGGCTGGCCAGCTATAAAAACAAATTAAACCTTTAAGTACCCTATAATTCCCAATTGAATTGCATAAGCCATGAGATTGCACGCGATGAACTCAGCACCCGTATAGGTTGGTGAAGTGAGAACAGTGCAGTGAATCAATTCACAAAGGAAAAACTCCTATCGTTTCAGCATGATCTCTTTGTTTTTTTTTGTTCTTTTCTAATATCATTTTTATCTTACCCAGTTCTTCTCATTTCTCTCGTGATTTCATCGACCTTTCGCTTAGTTTCAACAAATACAATAGTTTTATTGTCTTGTTCCGTGCCAATTTCGTCCAATAACATTCGAAGTCTGAAAAGCGAAACCCATGTTGCAAGTTACAAGAAAATAATTCTTCTTCACACATTTTTTTTCTTTTCCAATTTTAGAAACAGCCACATTCACAACCAAAACAAAAGATAAGATGGTCAAAATTGGAGAATTAGATACTTCAACTATTTTGTTTATCAGTAAATAGCGAGCTAGAACATGGCTTTGGGTAAGAGGCAAAAAAACGAAAACCTTGTAAATTTACTATATCCGCGAGCAAAATGCACTGCCCTCTTGAATAATTAACTTTGCTAATTTCACTGTCGCAGAAATTTATCGGGTGTGGTGGGTGCCGGTTTTTTAAAAGTATTCAAGCAAAAAAAATATTTATAAGCCTCGATGAAAATTACCCGTATCGTCTCATGACCCTTGTGAGCTCATCGACTTTCCTTTTCGTCTCAGCAAAAATAATCGTTTTGCTTTCTCTTTCTGCCATAACTTCCTCCAACAATCGTTGCATTCTGCAAGTTCGCGTTGGGGTGAAAGTAATATAGTTAATAAGAAAAGCTGGCTTTATCAATAAAAGTAATTTAATCTAAACACAGGTCGCAATTTTAAAGTCTTTTTGAAGAAACAGAAGAAAAGCTCAGAGGTGTTATCGTTTAAATTTTTGGGAAAATGATCAACCTTTCCAGACAAATTGCCTGCAATAAACTGTAAACTGTTTAATTGAATAGGTTTATGTAGATTGTAAGAAGCATAACCTATCAAGATTAATTGAAATGGAAACAATATTATGTAACATATTTGTACTCTAAGAAATCGTTTGAAAGGTAGGCTAGGGATATTGTTATTTTATAGGGAAGCTCTTTAAAGCACAGACTTCAACCATGAAATTCTCCAGTTTTGATGATGAATATGTATATTAAGAACGGAAAAATAAAATAAAGGATCCGACTCAAGGTCAATTCCCCATCCATGCGCTCCACTGGAGATCCATTGAAATAAAGTACTTACTTGTTCTCCTTCTCATGCTCTTGGCATACGTCAATTATTTGAAGAATGTTATGATTTGCAGACAACGTGAGAGATCCCACGTTAATCTGGATATAATCCTTTAAGAAGTCCTCAGCTAAGCTGCGAACTTCCTTGGGCCAAGTTGCAGACCACATCAAAGTTTGTCTATCCGGCTATAAAAATTTAAAGCGAATATATTATTTTAACTCGAGTTGTCATTTATTATTTATACGCATTAGTATAGTTTTGTAATTAATTATTTAATTGTCTGGTATCTTGAGGATGGAACCTATTGATAGACGCAATAGACACCGAAGGCATGATATCTACGTTTACTATACCTCCTTGAAGCAATCATGAACCGCTATTGAAGAAGCGAATGCATGTCAAGAAAAGGAGGATAAGAGAAAGCCAAAACTAAAATCTTCTTACCCGAACTTGCTCGACGATTTTACGAATTTGTGGTTCGAAACCCATGTCAAGCATACGATCCGCCTCGTCCAAAACCAAATAGGTGCAACGTCTAAGATTAGTTTTCCCAGACTCTAAAAAGTCAATCAATCTTCCAGGTGTGGCAATCACAATCTCGACCCCACGTTCCAAATCTCTAGCTTGTCCACCCTTGGGAGCTCCTCCAAAGATGCAAGTGTTGCGAACTCTGGATGGTTGACCAAACTCATTGGCGACCTGCTGGATTTGCTGAGCCAGTTCTCTGGTAGGGGCTAAGATAAGAGCGATGGGTCCGTCACCTCTCTCCAAACGAGGTTGGTGGGATATATGTACGATGGCAGGTAGCGTATACTGCAATAAAAATATTTTAAATTATAGAAGATTTTAAATTTTTTTTCAAGATCGCGAGATGAGAACCAAGGCGTTCATTAAATCAAGACTACTTACCGCAAGAGTCTTCCCAGATCCGGTTTGTGCAATACCAACCATATCCCTTCCACTTAGGGCAATGGGCCAGCCTACCGCCTGGATTGAAGTGGGGTTCTCGAAACCAGATTTGCGGATGGTACCGATTACAGTATCCGGGAAACTTGCTTCTTGGAAATGCATAATAGGTAGTGGAACGTCTCGACCCTTCATGGTAACCTGATATTTATGTAGAAATTCATCTACGTCGTTCTGAGGTCTGCGGGAAAGATATAATTCAAATATAGGTATATAAACACAAATAAGGTCAATTAGAATTAGGTCATACATAACTACAGAAATAATTAACTAGATATAAGTTATTACCTGCTACAAACTGTTGGAGATGGTGAGTAAAAGTTTTTCTCGAACGGGTGTAGCCTCTCCATATCCCAACGCGGCTTACGTAAAGTCTCACCGGGACGATTAGTACCATTCTTGTTACCATGCATTTTACTGCCACCGAACCCCCCTGAGCTACCTCCATCACGCCTACCACTCCCATAGCCGCTGCCAGCACGGTTTTGGCTCGCGGCATAGCCACCACCTCCACGGTCGCTACCACCTCGACCACCACTACCATAACTTCCTCCGCCTCCACTGTGGCTCCCTCCTCGGTCACTTCCCCTTCCACTTCCACCTCCGTTTCTGAAAGGTAAACCATTATTTTATTACTAATACTTACAAAATTTAATTTAATCCTTCGCGAGCCAGCACAAGCCTAACTTTGATTTAGAACAACCCTCCCTAGGTGAAGATCACCAGTGGTTGGACTTCATGACAAACATGTCCTGCTTGTTTAGAGCACTTGTTAAAAATAAATGTGAACGGGGATAAAAATTAAATGATACGAAGTTTAGAATCGCTAAATTTTACTGAAGTTTTAACAAATGCTCTATCAATCGATATTGGACTCCTAGAGAAAGATTTTTCTCAGCAAATATCGCCTAGCCTAACTTATTAATTGTCACGCAATGAATGTGCTTGATTACATGACATCTGCTTGGAGTCCTGGCAGTGCTGTCGTACTCAAAGTTCGAGCAGCAGCACTTCTTGTGGTAAAGGCAGTAGATGTAACAGTCTGACCTTTGACCACTTTGAAATTCGCTAGGTGTCTTGACGGAGTACTGGCACATAGTACCAATTTATTTAACAAGCTGAGCACATACCGCTGATCTCTGTACGACATGACGACTGATTACTCTGCTTCACGTCAGTGATGAATAAATAGAGAACTATCAAGAGCCAATGGGAATTTTTATTTAATAGTTATCTCTCAATAAACTGAAACTTTACTTTAAGTTGACTATTTAACCGTCATTAGCACCACAATTATTTTGCTTCTACTTTCAATTTAATATTTTTTAAAATTTTGACTGATTTAATTTATTTAAAAATTATTTTTTGGTTTAAAGGAAATGGTCACGGCCACACGTCTTCCTCCAAAGCAAAATGGCAGCGGAAAGAGAGAGTGTGGTGAACGCACGGTACCTAATATGGCTCAGCTAGACTTACGAAACAAAAGCCACCACAGCTTCATTTTCTACGGTTCTTTTTTTACATTACTAGCATATCCAATGCAAGTCCCTTTCAATCGTTAAACGTCGCGTCGAGGAACTCAGTCAGACGTCATTGATCCTTGCCATTCTTTATCCTCTTATCCTCCTTCTCCCCTTTTGCCTGCTTCTCAGAAATATGTAATATGTACAATTTTTCCCTTTGTGAAATACATTGTGAGTATGTAAGCCAAAAAATCGATCTTCTTCAATGCGGGCGGATTCACTCACCTACGTTAACGTTATGCGTATTCAAGCAAGTAAGAAGGGGCTAGGTGGGGAAGGGGAACAAACATTTCATATCTGGGCTGTGCTGTAATTTTTTTTCCATCTGGTTGAATAAGGGGCAATGTGTTTCAGCAGAAAATCATGAAGCAAAAAGTGAGCGAATTATAAATTATTTATTTTTGTTAGAAAAATAAGAATTCTTCTTCATTCACTATTTACTGACAAGTTTAATTATTTTAAGCACACAATTAATTACGAAGATTGACATTAATTTGCACGCGGAGTCAGGTAATTAGAATAAAAGAATTCTGAGTTTGAACATTATTTCATGCATGTGTTGCATTTGCATATTTTAGCTGGGATTTTAAACTTGTAAACAAATTTTTGAAAATGTGTCATCTTTCCTGACAGTTGTGAATATGCTGGAAATAACTTGCAATGATCGTCTAGGAAAGAAGGTCCGTGTCAAATGTAATCCCGATGACACAATAGGAGACCTTAAGAAACTTATCGCGGCGCAGACGGGAACCCGAGCTGATAAAATAGTTCTCAAGAAATGGTACACAATTTTTAAGGATCATATTCAGATTCAGGATTGTAAGTAGAACATTTTTATGCAATTATTTTTGTTAGAAGCGCAAAAGCTATTAAAACATTTTAAATATTTCAGATGAAATTCATGATGGGATGAATTTGGAACTGTATTACCAGTGACTGGTCGAACAAAGTGCTAGCCTACAGGATATTGGCAACAATACTAATACTACAATTCGTATTTCGTGGCGTTAATTAACTTTGTGGAGTCACTGTCTCATAATTATATTAATTATTACTTTTTGAGTGGATGGATATTGAATGAAAGTCCAGTGTCGAACTCAACTTTTTACTTGCTACAATAGTTTCTGGTGTTCGATAGATAAGTGTGTTGCTTGTAAGTAAAGCATATGTGTGTATTTTAATTTATGTACCCATCGAAAGCTATAAATGCTTATTTTTTTAATGCGAGTGTCTTATTTTCAAGTATTCTATCCGACCAACCACGTAATCAACTTTGGCTTACAATGTTTCCTCAAGATCATGAATGAGAATCGTCATGCTGCACATTGCATAAACTTAATTAGATGCATTAAAATTGAAATATCATACACGACTACATTCTTTTGTTTTAAATTATTGACGTCTGTATTTCTATTTTTCTAAGCTACGTTCCAATTTTGAAACTAAAGCTATAAAATTCGTTACAAAACTGACTTCTCATCTCATATCTAACTGCAATTCACGCAACATACGAAATACATGATCATAAAATAATAAAATTAGTCTCTGCTTCTATCGGACATTTTTACAAGTCAAGGTACACATACGTTATATATTAACAAAAACGAGGCGTCTACAAACAATTAATTACGAACTAAAATCGGCACTGTCATGTCACCCCATAATTTAGCTATAAGTTTTAGCGGTTTGCTTATCATATTTTCGTATTCAATTTTTACAAACTTATCAAATGTATGAAAATAGTGCGCAATCTGCACATCAGGAAGCATATATCTCTTTTTTTTTTGTAAAATAGAAACATTAATTTCTAATTCTTCCAGGTCCACTAATTTCTCTTTTACACAATCGTTCTTTAAATTGCGCTTACATTAAATTATTTTGATTTGAACTGTTGAAAGTACAAACCTCTGATGCTATTGGCTCTTTAAAAATTAACGACTCTTACATACTTGATTTAGAGGTAAAAAAGTTAAATATAAGTTAATCGTTCATATAGGAATGTTTAGTGTAGAGCTATATTAGATTAAACGGAATAGAATGGAATCGCAAATCTTTTTCTATCAATTAACAATTAAGCTTATTGTTATTAAAAAGTGGAACGGAGCTTGGTTCATTATTTACTGGTTCACTAAAATAGTTTTTTGCATACCTAAATTTAGGTAAGCTGCATATACCTTCAGATAGCATTGTTTAATATCTGGCGTCCAAAAATAATTAATGCAATTCTTTATGTCGAAGTAACACCTTTACGCGCCACCAATAGGTTTAGAACGGGATGTTTTTTAATGTAATCGACGGCTTTCTTATGTGTTACCATTGTAAAATCATAACCATTGCATTGGAGTATTTTGTCATGCATTTTCAAACCAGCACGGTCTGCGGGTGACCCTGGCATCACTTCTGTGACATAAACGCCGCTATCAGTGTAGCCATATGGAGACCTAGTGTAATCTTGATCAATACCGCCTCCTATCTTAAAACCACAACGTAGTACCTCGCGTCCCTCTGAATCCGTTCCTGGTTCCTTCTGAAGAGTGATTGGTATCTGCAAAACCAAATTACAACTACGATCAATTCACCTGTGAATGTTATTTAATGAGAGATTGTCGGGGCAATCTGCAACGGGATTTTCTTCAGAAATTAAATCATTATCTGTAAACCAACAACACATCTACTGAGTTCAGGCAAGCAGTAGTGCACCTATCCAGCTCCAAACCAGGGAGGTACTTAACTTAATTAATTGATTTTTACATGTTAGGACTTTTATTTTGTAGTTTGTTTAATGTCAAATAAGAGTTACGCTTCTCTTACGCTCAGGCACTCCATTGCTGTACCGGCAGTGTGCTGGAATGCCGTCATTTTGTAGCACAGTTATAGATTACTGCAGTTAAAACTAAGCTTTAACTGGGTGGACAATACCTGCAAGTAAATCAATTCAGAATTAAAAACAAGAAACGTAAACTAGACCATCTTACGGTAAAAGTCAAAGGAGCTTTTCAACAACGTGTCATTCAACACTTTATACAATTCAACGTTTAATGCAAAAGTTAATTGAGCGCTTTTCTTTAACTTGACCAAAAAATATTGCAAGAAAAAATATATTATTGTTAAGCAGTAGCATCTACTTAACACTTACTGGTTCTAATGCACTGTTACACTCACAGAGGGTAGACTCAAGGTATTAATCAGTGAAAGCTAAATGTTATCTGAACACATCGAGTGAAAGCATCGAAAGTGTCGGGTGATATCAAATTGCACTTGATATGCCATATCAAAACACATACTCACGTAGATACTTTAACAACTACGATGATACAATGGCTTGAATGGCTTGGTTTGGTAATAGGTACGCACACCATATAATATCCTTTATCTTGTCAAGCTTTTCAAACATTTATATTGAAATATGAGCATGCATATATCGTAGAATGCGAAATGTATGCCTACATACTTTTACAGATACTTTCTGATCACTGTGAACATAGAAGGGGAAAAGTGACTTCGTTTTCGTTTTGTATTCCCAATTCAATTTTTCTCAATTCTTGCATTTAGTATTGTTTAAAAAGTGTGAGTCAGATATCGCAAACCCTTACTCATAGTTTGTATTATTCATGCATGCACTGACAATAATGGCTCTGACCAGACACAGAAGATGCATAAGGCACGTAGTTTATCATTATCATCTTCAACAATTTTGTGACTTTGCCTTTGCATACCTTTTCGTGACTTTATAAGAAGTCAATTTTATTTCACTAACCCATGTTGTATGATATGACGATGATCTGTAGCTAAAGTGAGTGATGAAACTCTGACTCATAGCTAACAATAAACTTGTGTCATTAAATTTTGATGTGTATTTTAAGTGTGTTGTATGTGTGGAAAGAAAACCGCGAGCATGGAAAAGCAAAATGAATATCAAATAGCCATAGCCATTTTTCACATTCTCATTAGGTCATTTCAAAGCTGCTTTAATGCTGTATTGATTGAATTGACTAAAATAAGTTTAAGTAATTGTCTCTGGAAGATTCTCATTGCATTGCTAACTTAATCTAGTATCAGCGGTTTAGTTTTAAATACAAATTCCTTACATAGAAATGATGCAATGGTCATTACATGGTAAATGCAATCACTGACGTAATTTTTACAATTTGGATTTACTACAAATGTAAAATACATTCATGAACTTATGAACCCGTACTTTCTTCGTATATTAAAACCTAGAAACTTACTAAACTGACTTTACATTTCTCTGAAAAGTGTGCTATTACTCCGTACTTGTGTGATTCTAGGAAGGAGAAAGTTAAAATTGTTAAAGTTACAGACTTGGTTGCCATAATTAACAAATCCAAATGCTAACTTCATGCTCATATTCTGTCAATGTAATGCATCGGTATTTCTAATTTCTATGATCTATGAGTTGTTTAGCTATGGGTAGTATGTTGTACCAAGTAATAAAAGTGATGCAATAATAGGTGTATATCATAAACGAGTCATACTCGCATACATCAGACATTCCTTTCATTTTTTATATAGGAGTTAGAAGTAAGCTTCTTCTACATACCATCATCCTTTAACGCTCAAACTGGGGCTGTGTTGTGGAAAGAAGGCGGCGTATTTAGCCGCTGCTAAAAAGAAGAAGAAGGGTAGTGCTTTTGGAGTCTCTCACGGTGCTGGTGATTCAAGTGATATCAAAGTGAGAATATTTTCTAGTGGACGCAAGAAAAAGACTCCAAAAACCAAAATGAGTTCCTTAATTCATTCCGTCCAAGATAAGGTTAGTTTTTCAAGATTTAATACATTTATTGTAGTTTGCGCAAAATTTTCCTGTGAACATTTTGTCAAGTTTTATTTCAAATCCCTTGCTTACCATTATCAGCTACTGCATCATTTAGCTTTTTATCTAGTCTACTCTAGAGTTAGGTTTGTCATAATAGCTTTTCTGAGTGCATGTTTGTAATTAGGCATTATCGAGGAAGGAAACTGGTTGCCTTTAGGGAAAGTGGGAACATTTTGCTAAATGAATGTGTGCATAAAATATACATTTTAAGCAAACATATGTGGAAATTGACGATTCTTTCGACTTAAATGGAATATGGAATCCACCACGTGCAATGCAGGTTATGTAGATATGTATGCATCCTAGAGAATAGTACGTCGGAATCACAAAAACTTTCACTTTAAGAAAAAAAGTTTTTTAAGTAGCCTCTTGACATTGACAAGTGAAAGTTATTACCAATATGATCTATAGAGTTCAAAAAAACGTAAATTGTTTAGGCCCAAGCTACCTGAGTCATGTCCGTCTTCACAAGATGCTTATTTTTCCACGTAGTCTCTTTGTCTTTTCTAAGTAAACGTTAATTTTTAAGTAACTCTTTAGGTACATGATAAGCAAGTACGAAATCACAATTAGGTATTAAAACGTTATGCATCGTGT
>JAANSQ010000795.1:0-19074 GCA_036850885.1 Lepidocyrtinus dapeste | reverse complement strand
TCGAATAAATTATTATATAATATTTTCAAACTTTGATCTCATCCTGAAGCAGGTATTTTGTATACCTTAGCTGGTTGGTCACCATTTTGTTGTAATATTGTCGTATCTCCATTCGATCCCATCACAACTGAATGCATTTTTGAGTTAGATGGACTCGAGCTTGAACCTCCACCCAGTCTGGCAGAGAGTACTCCAGAAGAGCCACCCACGGAAGTACCTTTGCTAAGTGTACCAGATTGAGATCCGGATGGATTGGCTATAGCTATTGTTCCAGTCCCATCCTCCGGATTTCCAGCACTAGCATAGGCTCCAGAGTCACCAGCAAATGATATGCTTGAAGGCGCTGAAAAAGTCACATTATTATAATAAATTAAGTATTCAGAACATTTATGGCAATTATATATGGGGCAATTAGTAGACTTTACCTGCACTAGATATATTGGAAGATAAAATCAGACAAATGACTAGACTCAAAAGCACCGAAAACATTGCATAGCCCGTCACACTTTTGCAGTGCATTTTAAATACGTGATTAGGTATTTTAATTTAAAACGATTCGAACTTCACTGTACCTTCGTTATCTTAACATTGACTTGCACGAATTCACTGGGGATTAGTTTATATACGACTTTATCTCTGAAGCTTCATTTTGATTTACGTAAGGCGAAAGATGAAAACTTCACATTTACCTGTTGAATAATTCATAAGTAATTCTTTCGTGGAACTTCCAAAACGTAAATTGTTTAAAGTTCTATTTTCTCTTGGAGAAATAATTTCGTGCTAATTACTAGATATGAAACAGATTTTGGTGACTCACTTGCTTCATTAATTCATTTAAAGAAATACTGCTAGCATCATTTGTTTAAACCAAATGCGGTAATTCTTAAACAATATGAATTGAAAATTATGGGTTGGATGAAGTTAGCTTCAAGCTCAGAATGATGCAATCCGTGAAAATGAAAACCAATAAGGCTTTTAGTCAGCTTAATTTTCTTTTGGTTTCGAATAAAAACGCTTGGAATAATTTAATACAACAAAATTTTAACTCGAACATTTCAATAGTAAGAGTAACCATTCATCTAAATATATCACATTTTACTTAACCGAAAATTTGAAATCCTAAGCCAGGACCACGCCCATAAGGTCCTTGCCATCCTCCACCCCCTCCATAATAAGGCCCTTGCCAACCGCCGCCTCCTCCGTAAGGACCACCACCTCCATAACCTCCCCAGCCTCCAGGTCGATATCCTGGTCGAAAGCCTCCACCGCCTCCACTAGCGGCAGCAGAAGCTGATGCCGATGAAGAACCTGAGGGTCCACCCCAATTCCCACCCCCGCTTGCTGCTGCACTAGATGATGCTGACGCACTTCCAGCTCCGGATGCTGCTGCTGATGACGCAGCAGAGGATTGTGGACGTGCTATGACTGAAAATTAAGAAATTGATTCAGTGATTTTGGTTCGAAATTGAAATTTTATTGTAAGGAAATTCTATAGATTACCTAATGCAGCTTGCCACACTATCGTAATTATTAAGAGAGCTAAAAATCCTCGAAGTATTGTAGTCCCCATGTCTGTAAATGTTGAATCGCTTCTCTAATCCCGACTTGTGTTTGCCAACGTGCCAATTTTAGATTTAAGTAAGGATTAAGAAAAACTTTGGTTGATTTATACTAAACAAGTTAAGCATCCTAAAGGATGGGAGACAGTTTTTTACTGATGACGCTTTAAAGATGAGTCAGTACTAAGAATGGCAAGGTTAAGTTCTTTTTCTTCCTAACATATTAATCTCTCCAGAAGATTTAGAAAAGTTGTAAATTATATTTGCAAAGTATTAACGTTCGTCAATATTGACTTTTCAAGTCATTACGTTCACATGTAGCGGCAGCCTGCAAAGGTGGTACTACTTGAGAACATTAACTGATTAACTCATCGGAAACTTCCCAAGGTGAAGTTCATGTTTGCGCAGAATGTGGCAAACATGTAGGTTATCTCAAAGTTTTCAGCGTGAACGGCAATAAGATGAGCAAGAGCGCGCTGAAGAAGCCAGGTGGACATAATATCTGTAATAAATATCTTTGCTTATACGGATGGTAATAAGTTTCGCATTATGAACATTTTTTTCTTTATGGCACAATTTGACTGTATAATTGTGCTATTATAATTAACGGTGGGAGAAGACACGGTTTAACAGTATTGTTCAGGTAGGTGCCATAATTCGTACATGTATGCTATGTCCTGTATGCTAGGTGCTTTTGGTGCTTTGTTGAAGGACGAGACAAAGAAAATCAGATTAATGTGTTTGTCTGATGCTACACGACTAATTCCGGCTGTTGTTTATTTCCGAGAATATGGGATTTTCCACAAATCAACATTGACCCTGAGTTCGTCTTGGAATGAACTTAGCTTATAGACTGAAAAAAGACATTCGAACGAAAAATAGAGATGATGAGAAATCCAGTGCAAAAGTTTATTTGGAATAAATCCTGGCAAGTTTTACCCAAAAAATGGCCCACAATTCAAATTACATTGCAAAAAAACTCGAACTAAACAGGAAACCGCTTGGATCCGAAAAGCTGTCTACACCCCATTCGAAAGTTATTCTGTTAACTCACGGCCGGAAACACTAACTTGATGTTTACATAAATGTATACTTTTTTATTATTCCTAAAAGATAAATGATGAGCAGATTTATGTAATGTCTTTAAAACTGGATTTATTATGAGGAATACAAATTTCTGTCTACACCCCATTCGAAAGTTATTCTGTTAACTCACGGCCGGAAACACTAACTTTTGATGTTTACATAATAAATGTATACTTTTTTATTATTCCTAAAAGATAAATGATGAGTAGATTTATGTAATGTCTTTAAAACTGGATTTATTATGATTATGAGGAATACAAATTTTATTCATTGATCGTAAAATGAAGTTTACACAAATCAAAAATCATAAATTACAAACAATTAAAACATTAAGGTACTTAAAACAAGGGAGATCGTTTTTCTCAATTGTCAAAGTCATCATTGTTCGAATCCACTCCACGATAGTTGTAAACTCTTGGAGGTTCATTGCCATTCTGTTCAACAATCGTGGCTTGTCCACCAGATCCCACTGATGCAAATCTTGTAGAAATGCCATTGGAGTCACTGCTAGAGTATACTCCTACACCACCTCCATTCCCATATCGGTTGCCAGAATAGTAAGGGCCATCGTAGTAATCAGGAACTCCAGCTGAGGCATAAGAGCCAGCACCATTCCAGTATGGAAATCCCCAAGGAGCTGCCCCTGCATAAGCACCACCAGCACCAGCATAGGCTCCTCCTGCTCCAGCGAATGCTCCTCCTGGTCCAGCTGAAGCACTAGCGCCTCCAGGTCCTGCGTATGTACCACTGGGAGCATAACCTGAACCAACTCGAGTGGTTATTCCACTTCCACCCAATCTTGGAGATAATATACCAACCCCGGCCGCTCCGTTTTTCCCAGACACTAACACTGATCTTGTGCCGCTGGAGTCTGATGTCACTGCTGCACCGGCAAAGTTGGAATCTCCGTTTACTAAATAATAATTTATAATCGTATAAATTTTTGCGCAAGCAAATTGTAGTAACTATATCTTAATTGGACATGTAAACCTTTTACCGTTCAATGATGCCATTGCTATGATAAGACAGTAAGATAATCCTTGACCCCTTTTCATTTTGACAGGTAACTCCACTAGACTTACTAATTATTACAGATTAAAGTTTCGTTTCCTTAATATGAAGCTTTTACAAATTCATGCAAATTAAAGTATTAAATGAACTTAACTGGTCCACAAACAACTACAGAAGCACACAAATACGTATCCTACACATGCAATGATCGCTGGAGATCTATTTATCCAATCTGTCTTACGTGGGATTTTAAGATTCGGAAGTGAACATGTAACGATCAACACCTCCATATCTTTGTTGCATGATATGAAAAAGAGGAAGACTAAATGAGCCAGCATTACAAATTCGCTCATTTTTTCATACCTTCGAGATATTGAGTCTTTCAGCAAGCTATGGAGCCAAAGGCCATTTTATGTTGATTTTTCATGCGTCATGTCTATAGATATTCTTAAGCGTAGGATAATACACTAAACAATTTTCGCAATTTAAGACAAGTTTGCAGATGCAGACCACAGTAGATTTTTCTTCGCAAATACTCATAATAAAGCGTGCGGCCCAAGATTGACTCCGTTCACAGGTAGTTTCTGAGTCACCATCCGTAAGCCATTATCAGTTTAAGTTTCTTCAGGTCTTTTTCCTCGGCAGCCATCAGTTAGCTAATTTGCCTTGAAAATGCATATTTGTCACGGAATCTACCATTACACTATCCAGGAGCATATCATGAATGAGCTAATTTTCTCAACTTAAACGTTTTAGCAGATTCATTTTAGGCGATTCAACTAAAACGAAATGTTTAGCTTTATCTGTTTTTTTTTTTAACTTTTTGACCATCTTCTAAATTCTAAGAAATTCCAATGCTATCCATTACTAAAATAGGAAAAGGAGGAAGGATCTTTTACTAAAAATCAACGGGGAATCTCCAATGATCTTTTATGTTTCATCCTTTTGCTGCATATTGATTAGCTCTCTGTTTGCCTTCTTAGAAAATTGCTGCTACTTGGTTTTACATGTAAACATTGTTTTTTCTTGCAAATCTTACATGATTCTTGAAGCTTTTGTATGAAATAAAACATATTTTTATTGTTCGTCAAAGCCACAAGCCATCGTCTTTAAAATGCACCAACAAAATTTCCCGTGCACTCTATACTTACTACCTATCAAAATCAATAGAAACTTGTTTTCCTGCGTAAGTCCATTTCTTACACGAGTTTGTCTTTTGTAAAAAAAAATGTCTAGTTTCATGTCTTTTACGTAGTAGGACGAGACAAGGCGAATCGACATGACGTGGGAAGATTATCGGTAGTAAATTTCAGGATGATAATATATTTTTGTAGAAAAATATTTGAATGAACTTGATCGACCGAGACTCTTAGATTAATCCATGTCGGTCAAAAGAGTCACTGTTTGTCCTGAAGATAGATTATATCTGATATCTGCCGAAAATGTTATGCTAATGCGAAAATCTATTAATAGGTGGAAGGTAGAATGACTCTGTTGAATAGAATTAGATGATTCTGGGAATGTCGGTATGTTCAATTGTTATTCTGGCTCTCCAGGATGTTGCCTCATTCCAATGTATGCATAACCTCATTTCGAAACTTCTGGCAATCGCTCTTTCCTTTCTGCAATCCCCAAACATTTTAGCAGAACTAATTTCTCCTTAGGACAATCTACCGTTGCATATTTTGGAGATTAAGCTTACACAAAAATTCCATTATTTATTTTAATCCTTTTCATGCAGTATTCGTGTGATTTGCAAATTTTCTGATAGGGTAAGACACGAGCTCTTAACATTTTCTAGTGGACAACCCGATAGTTTCTTCTCGTGACTAATTCCAATATCAGTGATTCATGGTATTGATTAGAGACAAGGATAAATCGGTTATCACGTATGTGTCAAAAGATAATTCGGCTTAAGTATTTGGTTATCTTTTGCGAATATGCTTTTTTTGATGCTCTAATGTACTTTGTTTACCAAAATAACAATGAATGATTGTGTGGTATCTGCACTTGACACAACACACGAGTGCAAAATTTTGTACATACGGTTAGTCAGTAAGTAGTATGAATAAAATGTTATGATTGATATTATAATCATGATGCTGATGATGTTGTCGGTTGTTGATTAAAGGCTAGAGTATAAATTGTCTTGCTCATTGATGCATCCCATTCTAATCGTTTTTACAGGTGGTCCGTTGTGTAATTGTTGCTTTCCTAAAAATACTGTACGTGTCTAATTTTTTTCAAATTCAGCCAAAATGTTCCGGAACATGATAATGTTTGCCTTTGTAGCCACTCTAGTGATTGCAACAGTGTCTGCTGCAGATGAAAAACCTACTGACTTGAAACACGATGGAGAACCGGTAAATTTAAATATTTTTCTGTATCTGTTTCCAAACATAAAATTGGAGTGTGAGAAGAAAATTTTACGAACAGATAAACAACGGGGAGCAGATGGAAGTGCAGAAGATAGATAAAACATTTTTTATTTCTTCCTTTGTTTAGGGAAGGCAATTCTGTACAAAGGAATATGATCCAGTTTGTGGAAGCGATGGGAAAACGTACGGAAACAAATGTGAATTTGGTCTAGTGCAAAAAAACAAACCAGGTAAATGCAAATATACCAGAGGAGTTTCCAAGATAAGCGTTAACTATTTATCTAGGCATAACTGAAACCTTTTTTTATTTTAGAACTTTCGTTTAAAAGTGGTGCGTGCTGAAGAGCTCATATGAACTCTGGAATTACAATGGAACAATAACAAGAATTTTTTGTAAAATATTTATGGTATTTAATTAAGATGTAATGAGCAATTTTACTGCTAAAAACTCCTTTTACTTAAGAAACTTACGCGATTACATATGTGACTACTATAGTTAGCTAGGACTTGAATAAATGTGCTACATTTTGCTTTACCGCTGGACAATCTGGTACAGAGATTTTCTTAAAAATGCTTTGATCTAGTATCTAGTGAATACTGCTAACCAATTTTGCATCTAGTTTCTAGTGATTGGCGTCTTTTATCATCAGTTCATTAATCTGATGAACCTATCTAAATCCTCGTGTCATTTTTTTTTATAAAACTTGTTTGGAATTGATTGTACATAAGTTGGATTTGAATCTGAGTACATTGATGCGTATTTTTCGATACAATCATCTAGTTTCTAGTGATTGGCGTCTTTTATCATCAGTTCATTAATCTGATGAACATATCTAAATCCTCCGTGTCATTTTTTTTATAAAACTTGTTTGGCATTGCTATAAGTTGGATTTGAATCTGAGTACATTGATGCGTATTTTTCGATACAAAATTCGAGGTCTATATTGGCTATCATGTCTGCGTCATCAAAAATGTTTTTGCAAAAACACGTTTTGCCATTGAGTCAGGACTTTGCCTCTTACTTTTTGCACAGGTTACTTCTTTGAGCTTGTTATTCCATTGCTAAGCTTAATCCAGAACAACCTTTGGCTTGTACCGTCTGCACCGTAAGACATTTACTCGTGTTTTGCCGAAAATAGCTCTAGATCTGGCTCTAGCTAAGCTAATCATAAATGATGGATAAATAACATTCAAATAAATTAAATTCTGTTGATGAATGGCATCCATTCATGGTTTTCTATTTTTAGCTTATTTTCGCCCATTTGCATTACAATTTCATGGACACTACTAGCATAACCAGATTGATTCGCATTGAACCATGGTATGGTAGTTTTCATTCTCCAGTTCATATCCAGACTAATTGAAGACTCAAAATCCAGATTTAGAAGATAAACAGTTAAAAAAGTAACTATTTTCCAAATTTTAAATATGTCAATGAACGACAGATTTTTAGCTTTGCCTCTTTTGGCAGTTCGCAGTCATCACCGTTATTCCTATTTTAAGCGTAATTTGTGTAATAGAAAGCTCATCTTTAGCGTATTCTTTAAATCTGTACAACGTAATTAACTCATTTAGGGCAAAGCACACCGTCCCAGCTTTAAGATGGAATCGAACTGTAAGCCATAAATCACAGATAATTTTAATTGATTATTTTATATCGAGAAGTCATTTCCTTATTCCGTTTACGCAGCTTACAGACACTGCAGATACTTTTGCGAGACGAATCCTCACCTCAGATTCATACGACATTGAGGATTTCGAAGGAGTGAATTTTTTCATTGTTCCTGGAACCACAAGACCACAAGCTACGTTTGTGGCGGAGACTTGGTATAATGAATCAATCTTTTATGATTTTAACAACCCAGGTTATAGCCCTCTCTATCTGAACTATACCCAAATGGTCTGGAAATCATCGACCTCTGTAGGGATTGGGACGTATACTGACAATGAAAATAATTATACTTCTATTGTAGCCAAGTTTTACCCAGTTGGTAATTTAAATGGAAAGTTTAGGCAGAATGTTATTGCGAAATATAGGAGACTACGGTGAGCAAATTGACTTTAGATGTAAATAAAGTATTTTTACTACGTCAGACTGACCTACCTACTTGCCAATAAATAAATTATCGTGTTACGACAATTTCGCATTAATAAAAATTTGATTCGCAGTGTAATGTCTGTGCTTAATCTTGACAATAAATAATTTACGCAACAATACATGAAATTTTTATGGAATTTAATTTTTAACCTTTTGTGTAAAGTAGGCTTTGATTAAATCATTCAATACATATATCAAAATAGTCCTTCTACTCCTTCTGATTGGGTTGACTCATTGACTTGGAGTATGAATGACGCATATTATCCTGAGTCCACTATCCTTCAAAGTCGGTTTCCATATGGCTATGGTGTTGTTGCCCAGTTACCCCGTTACATGCATTATGAAATTATGGTAGCTAAAGAAATATAAACCGAAAAAAATATTCCACATTTTAGTTATCGGATTTTGTAATTTCACTCCCCCAATTTTTCCAGACTTTTAGTAATTCCACAATCAAAAATAATTTCTGTATGGCCAAGTTGAAAACCTTTTCTTTTGCTGTCATTTCTGAATGATAGCATTTCATTGAGTCAAAGCACAAAATTCTTAGTCAATTTTACATGAACTACCAATGGCGAACGCTATAGGACCTACTCCACTCGCTAGACAAAAGGAGGCAATTAGTGATGGTGTTGGTAGAGTTGTTACCGCCTCCGTTAAAGAAGCTGGGGCTACTGCTGCCGGTGGTACATTCTGGAATATACAAAAGCTCCTGAGCAGTCGATCATACAGGCGTATCCTACTGATTGCTGGCGCCGGGGGTGTCATCTTTGCAGCGTGGTATGCATACCGCCAAATAACTCGACAGGATGGACCTGTAGCAGTTCCCTCCAGCTTAAGAACCACTTACTATGAAGAGGAAGTGGAAACAACGATGGAGGATAAAGTCATCTTACATTCCAACCCCCGTGGATATTTCACCCCTTCCGTGTGTGTTGATCCCATGAAGCTTGAAACCTTCTTGAGGGTAGTGAGCATTCCCTATGAGGTGAGGTTAACCTTATTCCCACCCATTTGTAAGATTTGACCTACTTTTTGATATTTACCAATTTCTCGGTTTGTCTAGGTCGCCTATTGTAACGAAAATTGCTCCCATGACCATCCAATCATGACCTTTGGAGATAAGTCTGCCGATGAATTCCGAGGATGTGTTCGCATTCTTGCGGACAAATATGATGTAAATCTGGAGAAAAATGTGTCTTCCAGCCGTAAAACTGCTTCCAACTTGGTGAACATCAGTCTGGAAAATCAGTTCACCTGGTATATTGCCACTTTTCCCTTAATTTCTAATAACTAAATTGAGTGAGGAGTAAATTTAATTTGATTTTTAGGGGCATTCTGATTTGGCGATGGATCCATGATGAAGGCAATTCAATGAGAAAGATTCACGCGATCACTCGAACTGGTGATGAGGTCAAGGGAGAGGTAGCCGCGCAAGTAAAGGCTGCTACAAGATACCATCCTATCGGCCAACTTGAAAGAGAGGACTTTGTCAAAACTATCAACCAAGGGATTCATGATATCTCTGCTGCGTTGGGTAAGTCTCCTAACATTCTGTGATTTACGGGGCAATATGGGATTACTATTATCCTTTTGACTTCATAGGCAAGCACAAATTCTTCCTGGGTGAGGCTCCTGGCGCTGTGGATTGCCACGCATTTGCAATATTTGTTCAATTGATGTGGAACATGCCTGGGTCACCGTTTGAGCAACAAATCAGGCGTAGGAATTTTTAAATAATGCGAATTTCACCTGTTCACAAAATATTTTGCAAGATTAAGCTAACTAATTTCGTTTATTCTAGGATTCGCAAATCTGTTGGACTTCATCCGGCGAATGAAGGAGACCTATTGGCCTGACTGGAACAACGTGATCCTCAAACCGGACCTGTTTGATGAAATGTACAACTCGGTGTACAGGGGTAGATTGACATCTGCTGGGGATGAAAAGTTTAGACGAAGGAGCTCTGCAAAGAGCCGATTATCAGAGGGAAAGTCTGGTTATGACTATGAAAGTTCCAACGAGCAAAATACGGATGATGGAGCTCCTGGAAAATCCCTGCAACAAAGGAGGAAACTTAACAGAGAAGGGACATTTGAAACCGCTCAACGTAGGTTGATGGACCCAGAATCCGTGAAAGTGATTGCCAAGAAGGATGATGTTGCTAGTGAACAAGGTGTGGTTGGAAATGAAGTTGGAATTAATCAGGTGGATTCTGCCTCTAGTGGTCAACCACTTGGAATCCTCAAGACGAATAATAATAATGCTGCCGCTCCAGTTGGAAAGCCACGTTCTGGGTTGGTGGCAGCATCCGGAGCGCAAACTAACTTCCCAGTGCAGCAAATCGTCAAACCATCTGATCCATCTATTCCAAATAGAGTGGGACCATCAGTCACTTCCCCTGAGAAGATGTATATGTTGCCGAACCCTGGTGAAACGCAGCCACAAAGGGAAGAAAACCAAGATTCTCTTACGCATGTTCACCGTCCCTCTGTAAAGTTCCAGGCGACGAGCGGAGAGTTTACTGAGCAACCCAACGTGGTTAATGGAAACGAAAGGAACATGCCTCGGTCACAAATTCCTGTTCCTACAGCTCCACCTCATCGAACATCTGCTTCCGAGTTGTCAAACAGGAACCCTCAGATTGCTTATCAGCCTATGGTTGAGCCGATAAATGGCAATGATAACCTGGATCAACAGAGGAAGGAAATAAAGTATGTGGAGCAGGTTGACGAAAATGAGCATAATCTCCGAGGCTACACAACCAAGCCAAACATGCACGATGATAGCAGCCAAGTCCGGCAAGTCTTGGCTAGCAATAATGCTTCCCAGTCATGCAATGTTCCAAACGCTTCCCCTCCAGGACCCCCAAATCAACCTCCAGCTCAACAAGATCAATTCCAACAATCCTATAATCCGGCTAGTTTCAATAAGCAACAGCACTTTAATCAAAACGCTCCCGCTCGTCCCTTTACCCCGCAACAGCAATTCACTCAAAATGATCAACCCCCCCACCAGCAACAGTCCCAACCCAACGGAAATACTTTCTTCCGACCATCCACGCCACAACAACAGCAATTTCAACAACCTCCCTCCACCCCTCCATCGTCCCATCAGCAGTACTGCGCAAATTGTCGCAATCACAACCAACCTGCACCTATCCGTCAGCCAATGTACTTCACCCCTACTCCTTCCTACCGCAATCAGAGTCAGCCTCAGTCTGCTCAATTCCAACAGCAAGCGCAGTTCGGGAACATTCAACAGCATCAGGGACAAGCCCCTCAACAGGTTCAACAAAAGCAGCAGCCATTCGATCCCTCCATGACGTCTGCAAACCAATATCCTCCAAAGGCTCAAAATCAAAATGGATATCAACAACAAGATCAAGGATATGGAGGGCAACCTGCTCGAGTTAAGCAAGCGGATCCCAAAATTACTCACTTTCACAGTTATTTCTAAGATAGCGTCGGAGGAGTTGATACAGGTGGAGGTGAATGTCATATAAAGCTGTCTGGTTGGTTGTCTTACGAAAATCTCTAAATCAAAGGATTATAAACGTGGTCCATTGGAATTTGCCAATGAGTACAATATCTATATCTCAAGTGGAGTAAAATATTTTGAATTGTTCATCAACTATTCAAACACACGAGAAATTAATAAATCATGAGAGCATTCACACAATTTCCTAATAATTATCCAATTCATTTTCATGAAAGAACTTAATTATTTTGTAAACATATCATATCCAGTTTATTGAATCCTTAAGTCCAACCTCAATTCATCCTAAAAGCTTTTGCAGAACGGCAGTCCAACCAAAGCATTACCGAGAAAGGAAAGACGCTGCATGCTTCTATTCTGATTAAGTACAAACGGAAAGTATTTAACTGAACAAATCCTTATGCAGATGCAACAAGAAGCTATACAGAACAACCGAACCAACTTGAAACGCAATTTGTATACATACCTAAACCTAACATTGCGTAATAAGTTTTTGTAACCTGAATGACATGAAATCTATTTCGTTTTTAGTATCATCCTAATAAGCGCCAGCATCTGTGGTCCAGATAGACACACAAGACAAGCGAACAAGTGATGCGATGACATAAGCCATGTAGACGAAACCCATGCAATGAAAATGAAAAAACATTTCGTTAAAATATACTACGTAATCTGGGATAGGTAAATGTGTGCAATGTTTACACTGTAGGAATCATGCTGAATAATAATCCGAGTAGGAACATGTGAATGCATTCATTATTTTCTGTCAAGAAGAGTAGTTTAGGTTTAAAACTTATTTTATAATGTGATACGATACGTTTTTAAAAATCAATGACTTTTATCATTTTATTCATAAGAAATTCTTCGGTGGCAAGTGATAATAAGAGTTTGATAGTAAACAGATTCTCCTGGACTGGAATAACACTGTTTTAATCAACAAGTTAGATTTTTTTATTAGGATGGTCTTTAATCCCTGTAGTCTATAGAGTTCAGTTGGTAAATGACCCTCAATGTTGACGGAATGTTTCGAGATGGAGTCAATACCCCGTTCATCTCCTTTTCAAGCTGTAGGTTCTGGTTCCGGTTCCAGGACACCAACCCGGAACCGTCTAAGGAAAGTCATCGATGAAGAATTTGATTTAAGGGACTTGCCCCAAGGGCAAGCGATATCTTGCTGGTGGATGACACTACCTGTGTTTTATTACTTGGCAGTTATTGCTGGTGGAGTTATTTCGAGTATTAGTGTAGGAGACGTTAGTGCAGCGTTTGATAACAACTGTGTGTTTTATGCAAACATAACGCTGAAAGGGATTGACATGCTGAATGGGTCCAAAACGCTGACAAGGGACAATGTGGAAATCATCAGGTGGGGCGATATGGACTCTTGCTTGTTTCCAGAGTATTCCAGTGTTGCTTGTGTGATGTATGCGGGCATATTACTAGTGATGGTGTTGCAATGTGGGAGGGGTGGAGGAAAATCCGCTTTTAGAGGAAGAGGGTAACATAAAGATTCAACATTATAGCTGAAAAGAATGTCGGAGTTTTTAATAGGAATTTTTATACTTCATTTTTTTTTATGTAATATAAAGGATTGCCGAATCATGGAGGATAGTACCAATTGCATTTCTCTTCAACCTCATCTTCCTCATTTTATCATGCATCATTTTTGGCAATATACAGAATGGATTTTCAGCTTTCTGTGACGGGATGAAGCTCACGGGGTCATCACATACTCTTGGAAATCACTCTAGGTAAAAAATATACCGTTTGCAAATATGAAGACAATAGCAAAACTTCCTTTTTATTATACAGATGCGCAGACGTTTTACAATATTCCTTCCCGCTGGACAAGTACAACACAAATTTGTACTTGGAATATGTTCTTGCCAAGGTATGCGTATAAATGCCCTAAAAATGCTACATTTAATTTTGACTTTCTTAAAACCACCACATTATTTACCTATTTCTTAGGCTGGGGCAACTTTACAACTTGTCGGAAGCCTTCTAGCCTTTCTAACGATTATCGTACGCTGTTGCCTCCCTGCTGATTTTATAGTGTACAGAAGGCAGAAAATTATGCTAACCCCTGGAATCCAGTCTTCTTACAGCGATGAGGAAAGATCTATTACATCTAGTCACCCAATCAACACAAGAAACTTTACAACTGCAGTTGAATGTCACAACCAGCCCCATTCATCATCTACACGATATGAGAATCTCGTCGAGATAAATGACGACGGAGATAGTCTCCACTCCAATGGATCTGATATCAATCTTGTGGCGGACAAGCCTAAGATTTACATTAAGAAATCTTAAACTAATCTCATCTTTCAACCTAAACAAAACCCAAAACATTTTGTTATCTTTTTCTTGTTTTAACTACACTTTAGATGCTAACCTGTTTTAATGAATTTGACTCGGAGAAATAATCCTATGCTAGAAACGTTTCGCGTTAAATAATTAAATAGATATATAGAAAATGAATTTTTATTATGCTCAATAAAAAAGACAGTTTGTTAGTAGGATATTAAATCCTGGATTTTACACGATTTGAATCACTGCCGAGTTTCTTTTTTGTTCTGTAGACAATTGAAGGCCACCTTGACCTTGAATAGGCCTATTTGGCTCATTAGTTGGCAGGTTGTTTGTAAACGGATATGAAGAGTTAGCACTAGCATTCGTTGGGTTTTTATTTTCTCCTGGAATATAAGCAGCATTGGATGTCGGTGCCTGTGTAACAAGTAGATGTGGCGCTGGAGGGGGAGTATATATACAATAGTACTGAGGAGTAGGAAGCGTATTCACTACTTCCTTCAAGTCATCGAGAAGTTCTCTAACGATAAAGAATCCAAATATTTTAAAGACTGCTTCAAGGACAACCAAAGTCGAGCCAAAGATGTCCCTCCGGTCGATGGAGCCATGAGCTGGGAACCACAAAATAAGGAACAGCTTGATGAAGAGCAGCATCAACATGAGACACGAGAACTGAAACCAAGTGTTCGCCTTAGCGTAAGCAATTAAAGGGTCGCATCCCTGGGAAATTTGAATAAACCAGCCAATCACAATTAAAGTTTATTAAGAGGGATAATACACAATGCGAAACGATTTGGCCTGTCTTGGATTACCCTTGAGGCAGCAGTAAATAGATTATAAGCCATCACGATCTGGAAAGCGTTGAAAATTATTGGTCCAAGGAGAAGCAATTTAACTGGACAATAATCAAGGTTTCCCATGCATGACTTGGTCATATTGATTATGATTAATAATGATTTGTTTTTGCTTACGTGAAGGCATCTTTTGAACTTCGTTACTTGTGTTGGAATATGAAATGGGAGTGAGCAACTTTTGCAGATAAATGCACACCAGTAGACTTGCAAACGCCTTAAATAAACAATCATCTGTTTATTTCTTCATTTACTTTCAACGCTGAGGGAACTCAACCTATTCACTTAGATAATCGGTTAAATGCTAGAAAGTAATATTTACCGTTGTAACTTACCATATCAATAACGGCAACAAGTCGCACTATATAAGAGTTTCTATACGCCATCACTTTAGCTTTCGCACGAGTCGGGCAGTTCCGCTCATAAATGATAACCATTTAACCCTTTTGGAGAAAAATAAACTTTGGATTTGGTATGAATTACCTAATTGACTTTATTTTCTGAGAAAAAATAAATAAAATGTTACAATTGAAATAGAAAAACAATAAAAAATATTACAATGCGTACGCGGGGAAGATGGGACAATTCCAATGAAAATGTACACTATTTCTTCGTTTCGAGGTTTTATATTATTTACCTGTCTATTACTTTTGGGAATCTTACAATTAAACAAAAGGAATCAAGCAATGTATAGCAGATTCTCAATTCAACCCGATTCGGTAGCATTGTATGTATTCTAAAGCCAATATTTAGCTAAGATGTTATCGCACGAATAGAAACTGATGAGGATGAAACGGGGCCAGGTATTTTTAGTCTGTGGAAGCTTTGCATTTTGCATTCAGTCAAATAGATCGCGAGTGGATTTTGGCAGATAATGTGTAAAAGGTGACCTACACAAACCCACAACTTTACCAATTTCTTGTCTCTAGAGAAGATATGTATCTTGAGATCTTTGATCGCCCAAGAGTTTTTCGACCTCGTCGGTGCGCTACACATGACATGAGTCATGAGAGAATCTTTATGCATTTTTGCAGCATTTAAATCTAGCTAATTCTTTATGATTTCGGTCATCACTTGATAACAATAAATTTTTTGTGTCTTTTGAAACCAATCGACCCCGTTTATATTCGGCATTTTAATTCTCATCTTTGAATGAAGTTATTCAATTTTCTTTGAGCTTCCTTGGAATGACTTTGAAGTTGAAGGAACACAGAATGAGGTGGTAGCGACGTAGTCTTGTCCAAGCATTTCCACTGAAGTTGTTGTTGATGGGAAATCATTATCAAATTGAAGAGAATCTTTACTTTTTGCAGAAATTTTTCCCTTCTGATCCACTATTAACGTTTTATTTCTTGCTTCGTAAAGTCTCCTTCCGTACACTACAAAATCGACGGGGATGAAGCATCTGAGTATCAAAACGAATAGGACGATGAGCCACCCAAAAAATGTGAGGAATGAACTCCGTCTAAAGTTTTAAAAGAGACGTTACGTTACAAAATTAGATCGTTTTTTAAACCTTGAAGCATAATGACCATATCAAGTTGATTATTTTTTTTTACCTGAGCAATTATATAATTCAGGTACAGGTTTGTATTGTAGACGTCTCCGGGAAACTGGAACGACATGATTTCTCTACACCTACCGGTAAAAAACAGTTTACTAATGCGTGGTATATGCAATATTGAGGTTTAAATGAAGGTAATTTTACGTCGTAATATTGGACACATCCGCTGCGTCAGTCTCAGCTCTCAAATGCGTGCAGAAGAATGATAAGCCAGAAACAGTCTTGCCAAATATAACGCATGCTAATATGAAGAACACGATGTCAACTATAAGTGCGGGTGGCACTATAGTCCAAGACGGACTAAAACTGCAAAACATGCAAAGATTTGTTTAAGAAGAACATCAGCATGAAATGACCTCATCCTTGAAGTCACATTTAGTAATGTATCACCTTCTCCTAGTCACCCCACCTCTACCACATTGGAGGAATAGGATGCCCCAAACACCGCCAAATATTGCTGAAGCAGCGGAACAGTACTCTGTAAAAGTGCAGTCATACAAATTGCCATAATGCTCTTCCACAACGTTGTCTTCATACAAGGTCAAGTTCCCTCCGCTTGCCAAGATCTCGTCCAAACCCTTTACCGTAATTCTCGCAAAAAGTACACAATTATTCCGAAAAGCTGCTAGTAAGCTCCCTACCGAAATACTAGTCATAATCCCACCAATTACAATTATAAAGTAACTTAACACCGTGATAATTTTCCACCATGGGGAAATCTCAGATTCTGGTCGATCCCTAAGCTCGATTTCTTCCCGAATACATTTCAACTTCTTAGGCACCAGCTCTGGCTCGGGTGATGCGTAAGGGTTGTTCAAAGTGGTTAGTTGCATTTCTAACTGACTTCAAATGACCTCGTCAAGTCTTAATTATTAAATCACTAATCACATTTTTGAATATTACTAATCCTTAACACTTTCTATTTCAACCATGAATTTTTTAATAGAAACTAACAGGTTTAAATGCAGATGTAAATCAAGTAATGTTTTGACCAAGTAGTTAATATAAACTTTACTCTTTTTTACGAAGGTGGGGCATATACCGAGCAGGTGAGATTTATGCTCTTATCATGTATGAATGAGTGTCAACGTTATGTTTGTTATTACCTCATTGTGATGCAAATACAGTACAGCGGTTTGTCATTCATCATCATATCACCATCACACTGATCCGGAGTCGAATACAAGATGTGGTGGTATTAGTCGCCGTTGTTTTTTACCAAATGTCTGTTTGGGTCGTATACTATTTGCTAAAATGTATACTTAATGAAGAGCTCAGCGTGACGTTAGCAAAGAAACTAAGGAAAGAGTTATTGCTACTGAAAGTGCGTAAGTACTCTGAAGTAAAGAGCGTGTAAAAATGGCTCTAGAATTGATTAAAATGAGTAAAGGCTAAATGATTTGACGCATATTCATTTAACCACAAAGACCGCACTAGCTGTGGAGTAAAAACTAAACCAGGAACTTTGTAGGCATAGGCAGATTCCACAAGGCGTTTATAATCGTTGGTTTAAGGAGACGTTTGAGCATGTAATTGATTCCGCACAAAATAATTTTTAACTCCAGAAGATTGTGTGCATCCGGCTCCGTCTTTTTATTAAAAATTTTGCGTAAGGGGCATACAAATCGGCAGGAATGAGGAGACTGTCTCGTTTGAAATTGAAAGTATGCTAAATATTCAAGGAAAACGAATGGCGTTCGAAAATGCTCCGAAGCTCCGTTGAACTTGAGATCATAGTAAAGTATAGGATGAGGCGTGTCTAATTGAAATTCAGAAGAAAGCTTTGACTCATGAAGAATTCCCATAAAAATAATTAAATCATTTCATAACCCGAAAATATTCATTCAAAAGGACGAAGCTTCTGGGCATGTTGCGGCCAGGAGATTCCACAATTCAGTGGAAGACTTAAAATGGGTCAACCAAGCCTGGAATTTGACACCTATGTCAAAAGTGGAGAACGTGTCTGGGGTATGGCAGCAATCGGAAACTTATATCAAAAACCTTTGCAGGAGGTTTCATAATGTCTTCGTCATCACTGGAAAGCTGGAGTTCAACAAGAGAAAGCCATGTAAATGGTACAGAATTTTCATCTGCTGGACAACCGTAGATCACCACTATTTCTTTTCGTCTATGGAACTGGAACTAAATCTCAAAAAGGATAAATCCTTACTAGAATGCTTCACTTCTATAGCTTCGATAGAGGAAAAGCTAAAGAGAGCTAAAGGAATTGATGGGGAATTACACTTGCTTCCTCGCGAAGGGAGGCTAAGATTAATGAATGGAATATATGGGCGACCAGAAGACGCACCACCTGTCGCAACAACCAATACCCCCTCTCCGTTTAAGCAACCAGATGAGTTAGAGAAAACAGCACTGGAATTGATACAACGGGGATACGATGCAACCCTTGTTCGCGGACAGTTGTCTCTTCACGGCGGGGATCTTGATAAAACGTTGAACTGGCTGAAAGAAGATGCAAGATTGAAACCTCCAGTTAATCCAATTGAACCACAGCCTGGTACATCTGGTACATCTGTGCAACGACGAATCAGGAATCCTTCATCTGATTCGGACGACGAGGATGGAGTGCGACCTACCGCCAGACGAAAATTTCCAACAAGGTCTTCACCATCAGAACCTGATTGCGGTCCATCGAGAATCGCTAGTCAAGAAAAGATAGCTGTTCCCGTAAAAGTGACACCTCCAGAAAAGAAGA